>PVIJ01015430.1:0-36514 GCA_004024925.1 Scalopus aquaticus
AGGAGGAGGGAGGAGGAGGGAGGAGGAGGAGGAAGGAGACGGGGAGAGAGAGAGAGAGAGACACCAACTATAAAATGACCATGTTTTCCTATTTTAAGTATATAGTTTGGTGCCTTCACAGTGTAGAACAACCATCCCTGTTGTCTGTTTCCAGAGCTGCTTCATCCCAAACAGAAACGCCATCCCCATTAAACGCTAGTTCCTGCCGCTCCTCCCAGTCAGCGCTGTTCCTGTCTCTGTCAACCTGACTACCCTGCGTGCCTCGTGTAAGCGGACTCACACGGTCTTTGTCCTCATGTGTCTGGCTTGTTTCATTTCACAGAATGTTCTCAGGGTTCATCCATGTTCCGCCTGGGTCAGCATTTCATTTGTTTCTAAGGGTTCAGTAATGCTCCCTTGTATACACACACGTTGTTCATCTGTTCATCTGTGCGTGGCCGTTTGTGTTGCTTCCACGGTTGGCTGCTCTGATCGTTGTTGTATGAGGACGCTTGAGCCCAGGCTCTGCTTTCAATCCTGTGGAGTCTTCACCTCTGTGGAATTGCCAAGTCCTGTGACAATTCTATACACAACATTTGGAGGAGTCGCCAAAATCATTTTATTTTTAAACAGACTTTTTCCCCCTCACTCAAGATCCTGGGCATAAATAGCCTTCCTAATCATTTCCCTGGGCCAACAAACAGAATTTTTCCAGCACCTTCTCCCTGAAGTGTTGGCCCTTCCAGAGCCTTGTTCGTGTGGGGGCTCAGCTCTGCCTGGCCTCTTGCTCCTCTGAAGCCGTGGCCAGTAATGAAACTTGTGGGCCCTGCATGTGAGTCCTTCCCCCTCCGTCCCTCCACTTAACAACAGTCAGATCCAGTGGGTCATCTCTTTCCTCTGGAACCACTTTTGTCTCCTTCATACATTTTTCCCTTTCTGCCATATTAGTGGGGCAGGGGCATTTTTCCTGTTATACCCTCAAACCATAACATCCCCGGTCCAGAGTAGCTATCAAGAAATAGTTGGTGGGGCCTCCCCGGTGGCGCAGCGGTTAAGCGCTGCGCTGTGGAGCTGTTGGCAGCGGTGACGCAAGTTCGACGCCCAGCCGGGAGATTCCCACATGGCGCAGCAGACCTCTCCTGCCTCGCCCGCTGCTCCCCTCAGCAGTGTATTTCTGATCTGACTGTTCTGCTCCCTGCTCTGTCTCTGGTGAACCCTCTTGCCGCCCCACGCCTCTGGCCTGTACCCCAACTTGTATGTATAAAAAAAAACAATTAAAAAAAAAACAATTAAGAAATAGTTGGTGAGTAAGAGAAAGTGCTAAACCATTCTCTATATTGTCTTTTTTAATCCTGACAATCACTCTATGCAGGGTACTAACCCACTTCACCGGCAAGCCAGGACCAGCCAGTTAAGATAACTGCCTAAGGTGACGTGGCTACTAAAATGGATAGTCGGCGTGGAATCCAAACGAAAACAGGACAGGTGCACATCGGTCACTGAAGGAAACTAGTCCTTAAATGGCCTCCCAGCCATCCCGAGGCCCTGAGCTGCTCCCCTGTCCCCTCCTGGGGCTAGATTTGAAGCACCCCTGACCTGTGGCATCACTGTTCTCGGTGCTCTGAGGAACACCCCGACGGCCCAACTACTCCATCCTTAGCATGGACCTTCTCCTAAATGTCCCATGTAAAGCAGAGGCCTGGAAAGAAAAGAATGTTCCTGACAGTGCGGAGATGATGGAGGCACAAACCGGAAAACGAATCGAGCAGCTCAGGCCCAGACCCACACCCTGCTGTGCCGCCTGCCCTGATGCCAGCCTGGCCGGTCTCCTTCGAGCCGGGCCAGTCACCACGCCCAGCCACTGCAGGCCTCGTTCCCCGCCCCCCATCTCCCTCCATGTTCGCAGGCTGCCATGACGAAGCACCACAGGCTTGGTGGCTTCAAAACAGAACTTTATTACATTCTTGGAGGCTGGGAGTCTGAGATCAAGGGTCAGCCTGCTGGTTCCTTGCGAGGCCTCTCCTTGGCTTGCAGATGGCGTCTCCTCCCTGTGTCCTCACATGGACTTCCCTCTGTGTGTGTCTGTGTCCTAATCGCTTCTGATGAGGACACTAGATGCACTGGACTAGGGCCACTGCAATGACCTCATTTTAACTGGATGGCCACTTTCAAGGCCTGTCTCCAAATACAGTCACATTCTGAGGTACTGGGGTTAGGGCTTCGACACTGAACTTGGCAGGCGGGGGACAGTTCAGCTCATGACAGCTCAGCCAGAGGAGCGCACTCTGCTCCTCCCAGCTTCAGTCTGTCCCCAGAGTCTACGTCAGGGACAGCCACACCCTGCCTGGCCCATCACCTTAACCTCTGTCCAAGGTGAGGCCTCACGTGTCTGTTCGCTTCAGCTTTGACCACACGGGGAAAGTTCTCAGGCCTCAGGTGTATGTATAAAAGTGTGTGCTGAGGCTTAGCGGCTAAGAGGATGCGCTGCGCTACAAAGTTGTAAAATTCTGTATTTCTGAAATAGTCCCAGAGAACACAGGTATGAGATGATATGGAAATGGGGGGCAAGGCCCAGGGATGGGGTGCTGAAAGCAGAACCTGGTCCCAGTCCAGAATCGCCCCCCTGCTGCCCCACCCCCCCACCCCAGTCTAAGCCTCTTGTCTCGATCCTGCCAGCAGAGCCTTTCCCTGCCCGAGCAGGGAGCGGGGTCCCTCGCACCCCACATTGGGTGCAGGCCCACAAAGCGGGGCTTTCTTCCCCTCCTGGAACCATAAATGAAGGTCTGTTCTGTACTCATCTGCTCGCCAGGTCTTGGCAGCCTCCTCTGGATTTTGGGGCTCTTTGAGTACTTACAGTCTTCGTTCAAATAAGCAGCCTTTCGATGGCTGGCCCAGATGTGAGGCCGCATCTGGAAACCATCCCTGGTCTTGGCCCGGGAGCGCAGGCTGAGGAGATGTGTGTGTGTCAGGTACAGCCACGCCCGCCTGGTGACACACACACCAGGCCCCATGCAGGGCCGGGACCTGGGGGCAGAGGGTTAGGTTGGGGACAGTGTTGGGTGAAATCCGAATGCGGCATTCATCTGGAGAAAGTTGGGGCCACCTTCCTGTGGCGTCCCTCCATGTGCCCATCTTGCCTTGGTTTTGTCGGTGGGGCTGGCGGCGCCAGGCCCACCACAGTGTCCACATCTGACCACCTGCCTTGCCGACGCCCATGGCCCATCGAGGGCAAATGGTTGTTGGAACCTGGGCCTGGGTCTCCAGAGTGGGGATTTATAGCTGAGATTTATGGTGCAGGCATGAGGGTGAATCATCTTTGCATCAGAAAGTTCTGGCAGCACAAGTTCGATCCCCGGTCAGGGAGCTAACCCGTATATGGCGCAGCAGACCTCTCCAGTCTCCCGCTGCTCCCCTCAGCAGTGTATCTCAGTAGGTCCGCCTGTTTTGCTCCCCACTCCGTCTCTGGTGAATCTTCTCACCTCCCTATACCTCTGGCCTACATCCCAGCTCTTGAATGCATAAAATGAAAAAAAAAAAAAGGGAGCTCCTGTTCTTAAAGAAAACATGGTGCAACGAGCTACAAATACAGCGTAACCACTTGAGATAAGGAGTTTGGTCCGAGTTGGGAAATGCTCTGTTTTCCAGCCCTGAGAAAGGGTGAGCTCCAAGGGTGAGCACCGCGGAAGAAGGGCGGTGCTTTGGAGAGAACCAGAATCTGTCTCCGAGCCCAAGGCTGGTCCCTATGCATAGGCTTGGGGGTCCCCCACCCTGAGCCAAGAGGGATCGTCCCCAGCCTGCCTGCCTCTCCTGTCCTATTGTGTTGTTGTTGTTAATAAATTTTTTAAAACCTTACATTTTATCAACACACATAAAAGAAAAAAATTCCTCACATCCCAGCATCAGACGTGATCTCTGTGAGCTCTTGGCTTACACACGCCAGACCTCTTCTCAGGTACATGTATCAGCACTTTCTAAAATGATGAAAGGTAACCATTCTAGAAGGCAATTCGATAAACTGCTTTTCACTGGTATCTCACCCCAGCCCCAGGTGCACAGCTGCAGCAGTGGTGTTAGTGAGCAGGACTGGCCTCAGGGAGGAGTTTCTAGACGTCCCGATGGTGGCATTTAGACAGCAGGCACCAGCATGTGCTACAGTGCTTAGCTCAGCCCAGGCTTCGAGTAATCCTGATAGATATTCACGAAGGTGAATAAAACACCCAGCGCTTGAAAATGATTTCAGTCCAAGACCTAAGTCCACATTACATATAAACACAAAGCTCTTTGGCATGGTTTTAGTATACACTGAATTTGATCACAATATAACGAACGGGTTTTGTTTTATTTATACTTTTACTCTGAATTGTCAACTCAACCATTTGGAAAGTGCCATCACAAAGGCAAAGCTGCTCAGCGTTTGAATCAAGGTCACAGCCACCTCTCTGTAATGGGGTCCTGGTTTTCATAGCGCCTGGGAAACACTAACTCGGCCTGTGTTTCCAGACATCAGAGGCAGAAACACTGATGACATTTACTGGAGCCTTGACTTCTATGAAACCCCAGTTTCTTTAAAGCAAATTCAAGCCTGTGACTTCTTCATTATGTCTTAAAACAGAAGCCACAAAAATAAACACAAATAAACAGACGTATACCTTTAAAAGAAGACTGTAATGACAGGTGCTGCTGAGGTAGACCAGATAACCAGAGGACATCAGCAGTAACACAGACTGGTTGTACTGCCTGTCAGTGACCTTGGGTAAGTCCATGCCCTGTTTTAGCAAACGCCTGAATTAGCTGAATAGGCTTTATCCTATAAAGAGTGCTTATCATGAGTTAATGGGCATTTCATGGAAATGCAGATTCTGATGGAGTTGGTCTGGGTGGGACCGGAGAATCTGCATTTCTAACGAGACTCACTAAATGCTGTAGATGTATTGGTACATGTTGAAAGACTGGGCTTTAGCAGTAACATTCTATGGTAACTGCTTACTATATTTTTAGACATTTCTGGCACATTCTGTCCTGACTTTTCTCAACACTCACTCCCAAACCTCCAAATTCCTTTCCATGCCACCCAGATACAGTAACTCTAAGGCATGTCAGAGTCAAAACCTTAATTAACCTTTAAGAAGGAGGATTAAAAAGAACAAAAAATAAGTCCAGTACCCTCTGATTTTACTACAAGTTGCAACTAAAAGAAGACACAATTAAGCTCCCTTTTCTTTTTAACTATTTTGTTCTGTTCTGTTGAAAAGAAATGGCTTACTCTGTCTTATGGGGAGCAGGTGAAATGAAAATATTTATAATATGTAAACACAATACATACCAATAACTTACTTAACATGACATAGAAGTATGTCAGTATATAATGGATTCGTTGACAAGAAACACTGAAAAATTCTCTTTGGACTATGTAAGTGAAATTCCTGTTTGTCTTCATACAGTATTTCAGAGGCTTATCTTAATTATCCCAATATATTTCGTGGTTGGATAAAAATTCAGTTGATGTGCAATGGGGAAGGGAAAAGTCTCATACATAGTGCCTTCTAAAGCTTGAACTTTAACATAGAACTCCCTTTGGGTAAGTCAAGGAGAAGCTGATTAAGTCATTTTGCTTGAGTGCACACATTGGGAATTTTCTTTTACTTATAGTTTCTAACAATAATAAAGGCTGTCATCTTTAATACTTAAGCTCAAGGCTGGAGGGAGAGAGGCATTTTAGTGCATATAATATGAACATCCTGGCAAATATTAATTATCTGTCCCAAAACACCTGGAATCGAGCAGAAAAATAAAACAGTTGCTCTGATTATTCCAGAAAGTATGTGAGCTTTTAATAAAGCTTGACGCATTCACTGGAGTGACTGCCACCCTGGGCATCCCTCTTCTTATTGCTTCTGGCACTTTCCATAATGTCCACACTCAGCCTTGGTCTAGCATGAAGGAATAGGAGAGCATCTGAGGTAATTAGGTTATATGATTCTAGGAGAGCAAGCACTAGATAATCTGAGTAGGAGATGTGGGCTGTAGGCCACGGGGCTCCTTGGATAGTGAGAACCAGTTTTCTGGTGGCCCCCTCCTTACCACGGAGCCCCAGAGAGACTCTTATAACACGGGGTAGATAGGAAGTGGCTTTTCACTGAAACAGTTATTTCTCAAGACCGTATTTTCAAAGACGCAACACTGGTTTCAGACTTGTCATTAAGCTTTCCCCAGGAAATATAATCTAACCTCAGTGACTTTTTAATAAATAGTTTAAAAATTGTGGCCCAGAAAAATAACCCTGGGAAAAGTATTCCCTGATTGGACTTTTCTGACTATCCATACTGTGGGACTATTCTCACCGTTTTTACAGGTGAGCACCCTGAGATCCCAACAAGTTTGGGGACAGACCAAGGTCAGGGACTAGGTCAGTGCCTCCATTCGCACATGTCAGGCTCTGAGTGTCAGATGCAGAAGATGGGGAGCAATGTCTTCTAAATCCCCAGGAAAATGAATTCAATCTAATCTTTGCCCTCTGTTAAATTCACTCAACTATGAGGGGAAATAGATTGTCAGACATTCTAGCATTGAGCATCTCAACTTCCATTCATTCTGTCAGAGGAAGCAAGTGGAATTTATGTTCTAGAAAGATGAAGGCGTAAACCAAGGAGGAAGAAATGGAATCCAGGAAAGAGTGAATGTAACCCAGGAAAAAGATAATGAGACATTTCAAAGAGACAGAAGAATAAAAGGCTGGCCTGGAGTAGAATGATGGAAGGTACCGAGAGAGAAGAAAGGGGGACCCCCTAGAGTATCTGGGATAGTAGATCGCTAGGTCAAGATAGAAGCCAGGTGGAGAGAAGTGATGGAGTGTTTGAAACAAAATATTCACATAATCATAATGATATGATTTAATTTAAAATAGTGATCCATCATAGCAAATAGTAGATACCATCTGAAACAGATAAATCTAAAACAGATAAATCAAGAGCGAGCCATATAAGCATATTATATAGTAAGCTATTATTATATAGCTAAGAGTTCAAAGTGGTTGCCTCCGGGTATTGGAAATGGGGTGTGGGGGAGGGCTAGAAAGATAGAGGGTTGCTGTGATTGATCTTCAGCCTTGAAGCACTATGTGTATAGATGACTTTCATATCTCCGAGGTCTGCCTGTAGTTCTAAGGCCAGTGTGGTTAGTTCTTAGATCACATAATATAGAAGAAAGCTTATTATTGATGACTTGATTTAGACCTTGGTAATGTACCTGGAAGAAAACAAAGGGCGTCGGGATATGAAAAATTATGGGGCAGACATGACTAGTTAAAAAGCTGTTGGTTGTCATTGGCCTCTATCTTGAAAGTAGTTGACATCAGACATCTTAGAGAGAAAATCCTCTATTAACAAGGAAAATATATATTAGCCAAAAGGAAAATATATATTAACCAATATAAAAACCAAATATATATTAACCAAAAGATAAGGACGGAGAAGAGCCTGAGATGTTCCAGGGAGAGAGCGCCTGTCTCCCAGGAAGACCTGGCTGGGAGCTGTTGTTACAAGGAGAGCACAGGGAGCAACTTGCAAAAATCCCAGGATTTCGGACCCCATCCCGATCGGCAATGGAGGCTCCAGTTTCCACTGGCTCCCTCCAAAACCGTTTCATAGAAGCACATGATGGAAGCATGCTCGCTGAGCTTGAGGCTTTCAAGATGAATTTACTAGAGTCCCACTGCACCCCTATGGCCCTAGATATTTTTGTATTTTATGTATTACATAATGTGTATGCATATACATATGACTCATATATACATATACATATGCTATATACATACGCTATATGTTATATACATATAACTGCATGTAACTCGTATATGCAGTTTCTATTATCTCATACTTCCGTACATGGGAAGCACTTAGGAACCACAGCGACCTGGTTGAGGATGGTCTAGTTTGGATGAATAGAGACCCTACGCCAGGTAATTTATTCTTGGTGTCTTTAGGAAAAAAGCCTGCCATCAGAGGTGACTTAGTAATTGGATCCTTTATTCAAATCACTTTAATAAACAATTCAGTGTAGGGAACTCTGCCAGGCTTGGGCGAGTGACTCAGAGGTGCTTTTGCTCTGAGCTGCTTATGGTGATTTATGAAAAGAACTTCAGTGACTTCTTTGTCCTATGTGTCATCTGGGCCCCTGCCGACGCTGGTAAGATTTTCACTCATTCAGTTGTAGGTGATAGCTGAGTTTGCTCCAACTGGGATCTGGGGAACCCCGAGGGCCCCAGGATGTGATTGGGGGTTCCCTACAGTGGGTAGTTAAAAGTTTTCATATTTTCATTTTGTTGCCACTTAAAAAAACTCTTAGTGGAAGTGAATTTGGGGTCATTTGAGGAGCACGTAAAACTGAACCCCACTGCAGGAAGGTGACTGTGTTGATATCCACACATTTTTGTCACTGGAGAGCATGTCATTGTCAAAAGCTACCGAGGTAGGACAGAGGGGGCTGGGATAGGAGGGCATCACAGCGGGTTGGGGGGGGGCAGTCATGCCACCCCTGTGCCCACTGTCCAGAAGTGGAACAGAGCAAAGGAGAGGTATCGGACAGTTATCCGAGAGTTATTCCAAGGGCCCCCAGAATATGGGAGGGTCCTGTGAGAGGAAAACAACCAAAGGAAAGCAAGTCTGGGCAGTAGGGGCTATCTTTCCATGAAAAGAGGCAGCTTTGCTTTAGTAAACAATGAAATTGTTTTTTTACTAAATGTTTCATTTAGTTGAAATGTTTAATGTGTTGATTTTGTGGTTTACTTTTGATTAGTACATTTGTTTTTTAAATCAATATTTAAGAGCTAGGAGGATAAAGTGTGAAGTTTTGTATTTTGAAGCAACATGACTATAGCAATAGTTTAAGGCTACAATGAGAAACCACATATTTTCCCGCTGAAACATCCAAACATTATTCCAGCTTAAAAACACACAGGTAGCAGGAAAAGGGGTGCTTGGCCTCTAGCCCCCCTGAGGCAGTTTGCTTTTTCCCAGAAGCTCAGGGCAAAGAGACAAAAACTGTCCTGTCTTCTATCAGGAATCCTGAGTTTCAATTTTTTTTTCTTGTAACTATTATACTAATTAAAACCAAACCAAACCAGATACCCTCACACATTTGTTAGTTGACATTTAAATTTTTCATCATGAGTTACAATAGTCGTCAATGTTGTGCTCTCCAGTATGCTGTAAATATTGGCATTTGAAAAACAAACTGTTACAGAACCCTTTTAAATATACATGATGAAGTCTAAATAGAGAAAAAGCTGGAAACTTCCATCATTTATTTAAAAAGGATGCAAACCACTTTTGTTTAATTCTTGGAACATCAGAATCATTCCTTTTCTTCTTGAACCCACATTTCTATTCTACTTCCCCCACAGAATTTTATCCCAAAGTAATATCTGTGTTTTTCCAAATAATCATTGCTCATCTTATTGTGCTTCTCTGCCACAAATTTACACATATAAATTAGAATTTTATACTATTTACATTTCCAGCAGCATTGGGCATAGAGCATTCATTTTAATCTGGATTGGCTTATTGCCACAATTATTATTTGTTCACAAAAGATGAAAGCAACAAGATTATCTTTCAGATGTCAATAGATTATTATTATATATAAAAGTAAATTGTTATTGAAAATACCTCTCTTAAAGACAGGGATTCATCTATAGGTGAATATTATTGCAAGAATAAGACAGGGTTCAGCTAAAATTCTATTCCTAGTTTTCATTTTTTACATATGCAAGTTCTGTGCTCTGTTTCCACAAATAAGTAGCAGGCATTTTGTTGTAGTAATGGCACTCAACTCTTTGAACTCCTTCCAAGAGATATTTCAAAAATCACATACTAATCCATCTTTAAAAATTATTTTTATTACTCTATCAATTGACAACTCAATTAGGTCATCCTTCAATTTTATTAAAAGTCAAAAAAAAAAGGAAAGAAAGAAACCATCTGATTTATAAAAAGGAATTGTTATTCAGTCATCAGAGTCATTTCGTTTCTCAATGTGGGGAAAATAAAACCCTAAAAGCTCTACTAATTCTTAGTAAATGATGATTAATTATAGCAATTATTCTTTCCGTTAGGCATTTTATTTCACCCAGTTACTAGAAAAATTTAGGGAAATCTAAATACTGTGAATTTTAGTATGTCTTTGCCAATAGAATATTCTTGATACAATGCTTTTACTTCATCAAGGGCTTTACATCTATTTTACTCAAGACATTGGAGCTACCAGTTAATTTATGGAAAATGGCTGTCATATAAACAAATTGATAAAACCAGTCCTCGTTCAACCAATCAGTCGGGTTAGGCTGAGATTTTCTGTTAGAAAGAATCTGGCTGCCTTTCTCGCCTCAAAATCAAAGTGTTAAACTGTGTCTCTGGGGTCACATCTCACTTTATAGAGAGCACTGAGAGGGTTCAGCTCCAGATCCCAGGTCTCCTTCCTCGTTCACTTTCTCTCCAGAGGCAAACATTTTGTCAGTAGTCAGGGGCCACAAGAGAAGAGCTCTTTACAACAGTCCAAACATCTAACTAGGACAGAAGATCCCAGTTCTGAAGCCACCTTCTGTTTAAGGAAAATAGACATGGCCTCCCTGGTGGCGCAATGGGTTAAGGCTCAACCTATGAAGCTATCAGCAGCCACTACAGCATGAGTTCGATCCCCCACTAAGGAGATTCCCACATGGCGCAGCAGACCTCTCCTGTCTCACCCGCTGCTCCCCTCAGCAGTGTATTTCTGATCTGCCTGTTCTGCTCCCCACTCTGTCTCTGGTGAATCCTCTCACCACCCCACACCTCTAGCCTGCACCCCAGCTCTTGTACGCATCAATCAATCAATCAATCAATCAATCAATCTTAAAGAGAGAAATAGCCCATGAAGTTTAAATTAAACTCTAGAACCAGATTGTCCTCGGCTTCGCTCCTGGTTTTGCATTTTGGAGCACCCACGAGAGTACACATCTCTTCTGAAAGGAAGAAAAGGAGCAGCTAGAGAGGTAGGCTGGTGAAGAAGACCTGGTCCGTTAGTACCAGGCATATGCCCAAGGAAGTTGGGGACCTGAAAATCTATCTGCATTAACCCAGTTCTGGAATGTCTTTGACTGTGGGGGCCCCAAGATTTCCAGGGGGATATACAAAGAGCTGGGTAACAAGAACACATCCCTGGATCCCCAACAGTCTTGGGAGTCTTGTCTGGTTTTGATCCACCCAACAGAGTTCCTAGCACTGCCCAGAAGGTCAGGGTTCACCCCTCTATTCACCGCATAGAATTCATGGAAGCAGTAGAAGCTTCCAGGCCCTCAACCACGCCCACCCCACCAGCTTCACCTCCAACCACATGTTCAGGGGATAGTACAATCATGCCCATGAGGCCTCTGAAAGTGGGGCTCAGGGAGCCTTGAGGGATGCATGTTAGGGACCAAATGATTTAAAACGTGCTTCTGATTCTAGTAGACAATGCCTATTGAAATAGTAAGGCAAATTGTAGTTTAGCTAAAAAAAAACACAAAAAACCTAAATAATTATTAGTTCAGGTTCTAATCCAAATAGTGGAGAAAGACTCTGCTAGATTCACCCACCAGTGGTTTTGTGAACACCCAACAATCAAGAAAAGTGAACCCCAATAAAGTATCACTGGCACATTTTTGCGCAACCCAGCTCTGGTTAGAAAGAAAACAGCACCAAGAAACAGGACGGGTCCAGGAACATTTCTCTCCTGGAGCAAAGCCAGGAGCACATCTCCCAGCAGGGCTTCTCTGGGGGGTTGACTTGGGAGGGAGAAAGTGAGGAGGCGGGATCCCCCAGGCTCCTGGAGCTCTCAGCAACGGGGGATCAGGCTGCGAGACTGAGAATGGGGGATCTGTAGGAGGCAAAAGAAAAGAACGTGCTTGTCACGTTTCTATGTTCAGCGCTTCTGAAATAGGTGGAAATTATAGCTCCGGTCCCCTCACCATGGGAACACGTGGACGAGAAGAGCTTCTGTGCATATCAAGGAGACTATTTATAGATTTCCACGAACGCTGGGGCAGGCAATTACGTGAAGCGCTGATGTATTATTAGGTATTCGAAAAATACCAGTTTTGCACTAACCGTTTGCAAAGATCTAAAAGCAATTCCAGTTTCCACATGTCTGCAAAGTCCCGGTTCAGGTCCCCTGCAGCCACACCACCTCATTCTAGTGGCTGACCCCTACCCAGTGAAGTCACCAGGAAAGTCACATCAGCGCACCCCCTTCTCCCCGCCCTTCCCCCACCCTTCTCTGCCAGAGGAGAAGATGAGCGCCCTGCCTTGGGGTTATTTGGGAAATCCCCGTGTGGCAGCTCTGACTAGACTGAGGCCAGCACACGGCCAGAAAGAGCCCCCACTGCCCACCGCTGGCTCTGGATCCCGTGCCCCCGATACCGAGGACCAACCCCACCCCGATTTGTCGGTGGCTTAACTACCTGCACCTGGCAGCATCGCCATTATGTGAGAATGTCATCCGGGGCTTCCAAGTATGTTTTTGTGGTGGTTATAGCTGTCAGCCTGGGACATCTGAAAGACACCGATATTCGTGAAAAGCCACGAGGGTCTGGCTCTTGCTTCACTTCACTGGCTTGGGGGCAAACTTTTGTTGAATCTCATCTCAAATATCCTAAGAATTCTGGGGCGTGGGAGGTAGGAGGCAAATGAGAGGAGAGGTCTAAGCCGGGTGGAGCTCCACCGCCGTCTACACTGAAAAGTTGGCAGGTACTTAGAGACCCAGGTACTTGGGGGTGGCGGCCTTAGGGGCTTTCCTGGCTGAACCTCTCTCTCACTGGAAAACTTTTCAGGGTCCTGGGCCTCCCTGGTGGGGCAATGGGTTAAATCGCAGTACTATAAAGCTATCTGCAGCCACTGCAGCAGGAGTTCGATCCCCAGCCGAGGAGCTCCCCACATGGTGCAGCAGACTCTCCTGTCTCCCTGCTGCCCCCCTCAGCAGTGTATTTCAGTAGACCCGCCTGTTTTGCTCCCCACTCTGTCTCTGGTGAACCTTCTCACCACCCCACACCTCTGGCCTACACCCCAGCACTTGTATGTATAAATAAATACATCTTTAAAAATAAAAAAAGAAAAATTTTCAGGGTCATGAAGTAGAAGCCCAGGCATTTTTCTTCATGATATAACAATATAAGTGAAAAATGTTTAAATTAACAGTGTAATTGTAAATTACCTTTAGTTATTCCTAAATTAAAATACATATGTGTGTGGAGGGAGAAATATATAGATATGTGTATACACACACATGTTTTGTTTTTGCAAATCCTGAAAGTTTCCTTTTTCAGGGCACTTTGGAAGATGATCCAATAGGACGGAAGAGCGTCTCGTGGGCCGCTGGCATCCCGGGCTCTGAAGCCTTTTGCAAACTTCTCGGCTTCTCTAGGCCTCTGTGCTCAGGGACTCGTGGTGTCACTGCTAAGCCTGAGCTGTTTGTTAGTGAGATAAACTATACCTGGCTCATCCAAGTAACACCCCTGTCAGGGAAGGGCTTCACCCCACCATATACAAGCAGAAATAAAAAAGGCAGGGAGTGTGGGAACAGCGTTGGACATAGTACAGCTGTCACTGGGTTGTTAAAAATAGGAAAAAACTAGAAACACTCATGTAGTTAAATAAATGATGGAACTCCCAGAAGTTAAAATAATAGGTAACCATGAGAAGGTATTAGAGGGCATTGAATTATAGGGGGAAATATTCATGACATATAAAAGATGCAGGTTATTAGTAGTACACGTAGCACTTCCCAGTTTTGAAAAGTAAAATATATATAATCATATATATGTGTGAGTATTTTAAAGATACAGAAGATACTTTAAAATGTTGACAGCGGTGTTTTTGGGCTGGGAGTCACTATAAAAATTCTTTTCTGTGCATTTAGTTTTATTTTCCATATTTTCTACCATAAACAGGTATAACTTTTGAGATCAGAAAAATATCATTTAAATTAAAAAGTCAACAAAGCAGGGCTAAAGAATTGCTGAAATCGCACTAGCAGGTCTGGAGTGAACCCTGTGCTCTCCAAGTTCCTAACTTCTGGGCAGTTTGAACACAGAGAGGAGACTCCCCAAATCACTCTGCGGTAGGCTCGCCAGGAGGCCCGGTTACAGGACAGGCCCTTAGCCCTCTGGACCTGTGGATCTACCCACAGAGGCTGCTCCTGGCAGGGCCAGCATCTGTATCGTGTGAAGCCTTAGACATTCTTAGCATTCAGAGATTAAGAGATGTTACTGAACATTTGGAACCAAGTGACTTATATAAAAAAGGAAACTTATGCTATTATCCAACTAGTTTTCTTAATTTACATTTTTATATGTCAAATATATGCATTGGGTGTCTGACATTTACATTGTGATAATTTATTTTAAATTTGTGATTTTCTTCTAAGGAATTGTCAAACCATAAGTCTTAAGCACATTTTTATTTTAGCTGGCAAAATTTTTACAACTTTTGGGCCTCCCTGGTGGCTCATTGGTTAGGCGCTGCGCTGTGGAGCTGTCGGCAGTGGCAGGGGCGATGCGAGTTCAACGCCTTGCTGGGAAGATTTCCACATGGCTCAGCGGACCTCTCCTGCCTCGCCTACTGCTCCCCTCAGCAGTGTGCTTCCATCCATCGGCCTGTTCTGCTCCCCACTCTGTCTCTGGTGAACCCTCTCACTGCCTCATACCTCTGTTCTGTACCCCAGCTTGTATGCATATGTAAATCTTTAAAAAAAAAAAAACTTTTACAACTTTTCAAAAGCATGCTCTGGGTTTGGTCATTGAATAACAGATGTTGATAAAAATTCATGTTCTGTTGCCTTTTGATTAAGTATAAAGAATATAAAGGAAGAAATCTTGGTTCACAGAGTCTCTGTGTTTACACAGAAGATTCCCACTTAAAATTCTATGGTTATGAACAAAAGAAGATTAAGAAGGAAGTGGAATAACCCCTAATTAACAATAACAATCATTTGTAGAGTTTTCTGCATGTTCAAGGCACTGTGCTGTCTCTTACATGCATTTTCTCTTTTGATGAAGTGACTAATAATGTAGTCTATGCTACATGATACCCATTTTGCAGATGAGGAAACTGAGGTTAGTAAGCCATGGAGCTGCAATTCAAAGAGAACCTGCATGAGTAGTTTGTGGCCAATAGGTTCAAAGATAAAATATTGGCCATATGGGAAGAAGCTGAGGGAGTACATTTGGGGGCACTTGACAACAGCCCTCAAGGTGATACAAGAATTCTTCATATAAGGTTGAAGATCGTACTGCCAAAGGTGGTGTGATTAAATTTTCCATCCGATAATATGACACGTCCTTCTCTCCTCTGTCTTGCAAACCAAAGTGATGCTTTAAGTCCCTCCCTCCATTTGGGCATTTCTGCTTTCCTAGATTTCTACTGGTTTCAGTGGGTGTGTGACTGATACTACTCCTATTGACTGACTTGTCTTTCCAGAGAATGTTCTGGAGGAGTAGGTATTATTTTGCCTCTGGCTTCCTCTACAGGACTCTAATGGTGTCAGCCAATCACAGGAGAAGGGGGAGAGTCTTATCCAGGGGCGCTGTCCACAGCCTGTCCCAGGTTTGAACAACCTCCAAAAGAGGCAGTTTCCAGAGTACCCCTGGGCAGAGGGATTACTTTAACAAATTTGCATAGCTTGGTTTACATATCATTCCTGGCCCTTTTGCCACTTCTCACACATGTATGGCACACATTAAAAATACAGGCAACAACAAATGCTGGAAAGGATGTGGAGAACAAGGAACTCTTCTACACTGCTGGTGGGAATGTGAACTGGTCCAACCACTTTGGAAAGCTGTATGGCGATTCCTCAGACTGCTAAACATGGAGTGTCCATACCACCCAGCAATATCACTTTTGGGAATCTACCCAAAGGACACAAAAACACTAATCCAAAAGGATACATCACCCGTATGTTCATTGCGGCACTGTTCACAATAGCAAAGGTATGGAAGCAACCCAGATGTCCAAAAATAGATGACTGGATCAGGAAGATGTGGTCCATATACACAATGGAATACTATTCAGCATTCAAAGAAGATAAACACATGCAATTTGCAGCGACATGGATGGAATTAGAGGGGATCATACTCAGTGAAATAAGCCAGAAAGAAAGAGAAAAATATCGAATGGTTTCACTTATAACAGGACTATAAGGAAACCAAATAGGAGAGAGACACTCAGCAAGGGCTTGGGTGGGGGGGCAGGTGGGGGGAGGGGAGGATAAGGGCACAAAATGGAGTAGAAAAGGACATAAGGGACCACGGAGATAGATCACGGGTGAATTGGTGGTGGGTTACCCAAGGGGAATACAAAATGTAAAAGACATAAATAACAATAAAAAATATATAAAAACAAATAAACAAACAAAAAACCCAAGCTCAGGACAATTCTCACCTCTGGTCAACTTGCCCTCTACCATGGCCGAAGGAACCCCAGACCTTGCAAATAAGAATGTGAATTTTGATCTCATTCTCCTGGGGAATGAGTGTGTGATCTTGAGTAGTATTTTCTTGCTCCTTCCTCTGTTGCATAATGAGAATCTGCTAGACAAGAAGAAATTAAATTGAAAAGTAAAACAGTAGAGTCATGAGAAGAAAAAAAGAGACACAGAAGGAAATTCATCTAAATCCTTTGACTTAACAAAGAAATAGAAAAATGTGGGTGTGTAAGAAAAACTATAGGGCCATTAGCAGATCGGTCCATCTGGATGACAATTAACCTACCGGCTCCCAGGCTGCACCAAGCTAGAGAGGAGACTAGAAACCAGAAAATCGAGAATGAAGCTTAGAGGTGCTTCTAATGCAGGCCAGCCAAGCATGTGATTTAATTTCATCTTGAACCACTCAAATTCTTTCTTGAATATTAGGTTCCACCAAATGGCATTGTTTGTGGGAGTTCTTGTCTTCCTCTGTGAAAGAGAAACGAAATTACAAAGACCCAAAGTAATTACATTTTAAATAAACATAAACCACCAATTCTTAAATGGACCTTCTTCATTTCAATGCACAATTTTATCAATACTTAACCATTAGACCCCCAAATTCTATATCTTCACTTTAGAGGTTGACCATTAAGCAAACAATAGTCATCAGTTATTATTACCTTTGCAAAATCAGAAATATGATCTAAAACATTTAAAATAGGGTCATATCCTAAATCAAACAAGAGTGCAAGTTAAATGTTTTAGAGAAATCATGTTCGAGATTTCTAACTTCACAATAAGCTTGAGGGCTGGGGCACAGGCTAGATTCTCCTCAAACTGTCACATAAAGCCCGGAAAATGGGAGGGGGCCTGGCCTTTGGGCTCCAGTGCTGAGACAGACGATGTCCTTCGTGTGCTGTCTCCTCGTCATTCCTGAGAATAGATAGCCCCTCCTCATGCCAGAAACACAAGATCCACTTCCAGCCATCCAACCCGGAGCCTGGACGGTCCCCTTTGGACATATAAACAAGGAATGACAAGAACAGACAGAACTGAGGGAGGCTTCTTGACTGTAGCCTAATGAATGGGTCTCCCAATGAGCGGATAATTCCCCAGGAAAAAGCCACCCCCAGGGTCCTACTTAAGGCTAAATTATTGCTTTAGTGTATTAAACTGTACCCTAGAGACCTAAGGAAATTATGGAAAACTGCCTGATTTACTTTTACAAAGTGATTTACACACTGGGGTGTAATCTGTCTCAATAAATCTGAAGCCTTTGCAAAATAAGCCACTCCTAAGGTAAAACAAAGCAAGGCGATTTCAATTATACAGTTATTTACCGCCATTCCATTCCCCTTCCCGCAGAGACAGTGCTGAAGAGAATAAATACACGCCCCTTTAATTCATTTTGTCACAGGAAGACCACATAGTATAAGAAAACAAGAGGAAATGCAGTACAATAATTCTCTCTTCTCTTCCCAGCTCCCACATCCTCTCCCCCACCCCAATCCTGAGATGCCTTGAGATTGGTTTGTTCTCCAGGGGATTTTACAAAGGACATGGAACTTGTCTGCCCACAAATGATGGAGCAAAGTGTGTCTTTCAACAGAATTGTTCATCCTTTTACATTTGGTTCTGCAATTCCATTCATCATTGAAAGGTGAGTCTCATGTTCAATTACTAGGACAGTTCATCACCCTGAAAACAGAAATGGCAGCTGAACACAAATTTTAAATCAGTCTGTCTTCTGTGACTTCACGTAGTGAATTTGAGTTCACAAAACTCTTCTCACAGTTAATATTTATGGAAGATGTTTCTCCAAAGAGCATTTGCTAAAGTCACTGCTGCCAGAAGCTGAAAATATGGTTCACTTAAAAGCAGTTTTATTTATACAACATGAGAATATTTATGAAACTATTATTGATTGGACGTTCAGCCCATTTTTCCTATGAGCAGCGTATCTCCCCAAAATGAAATGTAGTGAGAAGAAGCTGTGTAGGCTTAGATGTCAAGTGCAGCAGAATTAAGTCTGCACTTAGAAGATGCTAGAAGCCTAAAAATGGCTGCCCACACAAAACAAGAGAGTTGATCATAATAAAGCTGTGATCAAATTCAAAATCATGAGACACACTCAGTCTTGTTCTAATTGCATCTTCTCCTGAAAACATTTTTTTAAGTCTGAAACTTCGGCAAGGGAAAGATTGTAGTCATTTCAAAGTACATTGGAAAAAAAAATCTCTATTCCTTTCTCCACCCTCCAATTTTCTTGACTACAAAGAGCAAAATCCTGGCAAGAATGGGATGATAAATTCCCGGCCTCCATCTCTCCACAAAGATCAATAGTGAGACAACTCTCTCCAAACAGGCTTCAGCAACACACTGCGACAAACGACTTGAGATTAACTCCTCATGAAGGGAAGAGAGAACACTTCTTTTTGCATGTTTATCATGCCTTTTCCCCAGGACACAGCTCAGCACCCCAGGGGAGCGGCCCAGCTGGAAAGCATTCTACTTGCTCGAAAGGGAGAGAGGGCAGAGCAACCAGCGTCACCAGTCTGCCGGCACCCGTGAAGGACCCACTTGGGGTTCACTCCACTGAGAACAGCAAGGAAAGTCCACAATTCCTAGTCGACTGCTCTGCAGAGAACCCCAGCGGCCTTTGGCTGTGAAGAAACCAAGGGCCAGCACAGCTGCTGTGGAACCTCCACAGGTTTCTCCAGTTTTGTTTTGTTTTTTTTTTAAAGATTTATTTATTTATGCATACAAGCTGGGGTACAGGCCAGAGGCGTGGGGCGGCGAGAGGGTTCACCAGAGACAGAGTGGGGAGCAGAACAGGCAGATCAGAAATACACTGCTGAGGGGAGCAGCGGGCGAGGCAGGAGAGGTCTGCCGCACCACATGGGAATCTCCCTGGCCAGGAGTCGAACTTGCATCGCTGCTGCCGACAGCTCCACAGCGCAGCGCTCAATCGCTGCGCCACCAGGGAGGCCCAATTTCTCCAGTTTTTGCCTCAGGGGTGCTCTTGTTTGCAGAAGTCACACTCCTGAGTCCCTCTCCAACGCCTCACACTCTCCCCCCGCCCTTGCTGTAACTCAGGATCCACAGGAGCAACCAGGCCAGGCCTCTGTAGCTGTGGGAGTACAAGACCAGCCCAGGCCCCCAGAACTGAATGCCACGACTGGGCACACACTCAGGGCTAACTCGTCCAGCTGCACACTGCACCCCAGTATCAGAAATGAATAAAGATTTTCCCAAACAGAAGCTGAGGGAGCTCATCACCACCAGGCCTGCCTTACAAAAAATGCTGATGAATTCAACATCTATTCATGGTAAAAACTCTCAACAAATTGGTCATAAAAGAAACACATAAACATAACAAAAGCCATACATGCAAACCTTCATGACATTTAAAGGTAAAAAACTAAAGGCTTTTCTTCTAAAATCAGGAATAAAACAAAGGTGCTATTGTAATAACTCCTATTCCATATAATACTAGAATTCCTATCAGAACAATTAGGCAACAAACTAGATAAAAGGCATCCAAATTGAAAGGAAGAAATAAAATTGTTTGTTGGCTGATGACACATATGAAAATTCCTAGTTTCACCAAAACTAAAAAACAAATTCAGTAAAGTTTCAGGATACAAAACTGACTTGCAAAACTCCATTGCATTTTTGTACACTACAAGGACTATCTGAAAAAGAAATAAAGAAAATGATTCATTTAAAATAACATCAAAACCAGTAACATCTAGAAATTTACTTAGCCAAAGAAGTAAAAGGTTTATGCCTTGAAAACTATAAGATACTGATGAAAAAAGTTGAAAACACAAACAAATTGGAAAGATACCTCATGTTCATGGATTGAAGGAGTTAATATTGGTAAAATGTCCATACTATCCAAAGTCATCTAAAGATTCAGTGTAAGCACTGGAATTTTCATACAGAACCACAAACGACCTTGAATAGCCAAAGGCACCTTAAGAATGAACAAAGCTGGAGGCATCACACTTGCTGATAGTTATATCCCTCAGTCTATATGCCAAGGCTGTAATATTCAAAACAATATGGTACTGTCATTTAAAAAGACAGACCAATAGAACAGAATCAAGAACTCGGAAATAAACATACACATATAACTAATATTTGACAAAGGAGCAAGAATACACAAAGGGAAAAAATGGTGTTGGGAAAACTGGATGTTTGCATTAAAAAATGAAATTGAATGTCTATTTTATAGCATTCACAAAAATTAACTTGAAAAGGAGTAAGGATTTAAACATAAGACCTGAAACTCTAAAATTCCTGGAAGAAAACAAAGAAAGAGCTTCTTGACAGTAGTTTTGGCAATGATGTTTTGGATATGTCACGAAAACCACAAGCCATAAAAGTAAAAACCAGGAAGTGAAACTACATCAAACTAAAAAGCTTTTGCACAGCAAAGAATCAACAATATGAAAAGGCAACTTACAGGATGGCAGAAAACATATTTAATTACACATATGATAAGAGATTAATATCCAAATTATATGAGGTTAATATCCAAAACAGATACAACTCAATAGCAAAAAAAAAAAAAAAAAATCCCAGCAACAATCTGGTTAAAAAATAGGTAGAGGATTTGAATAGACATTTCTCCAAAGAAGACATATAAATATCCATGAGAAGGTGCTCAACACCACTAATCACAGGGAAATGCAAATCAAACCCACAATGAGATATGACTTTACACCGGCTAGAATAGTTTTTATCAAAAAGACAAGAAATAACAAATTTTTGCAAGGATGTGGAGAAAGGGAACCTTTGTGTACCATTGGTGGGAATGTAGATTGGTTTAGCCTCTATTCCTCAAAAATTTTAAATTGGAACTACCACATGATTCAATAATCCTACTTTCATATATATAGATCTATAGACATAAATATCTCTCTATATAGATACATATAATACTAGAATTCCTATCACTATATATATTAGATATTAGTATATACTAATTAGATATATAATATATACTATATAGTTAATATAGTATAGTATACACAATATAGTATATTAGATATATAGTATACTATATCTAATATATATAGTATATACATCTAATATATATAATATATAGTATCAATAATGTACTATATATAATAATATATATCTACTCGTGCTCTCTCTATGTATACATTATTATATATATTTGATGTTATTTAAAATAACATCAAAACCAGTAACATTTTTGTTTAGAAAATTTACTTAGAAATTTACATAGAAATTTACTTAGCCAAAGTAAAAGGTTTATGCATTGAAAACTACAAAACATTGATGAAAAAAGTTGAAAACATATATATATATATAATGTATAGTATATAATAATATACTGCCTCGTGGACTTGAAAGTTGCTTTGAGGCCTAAGGTTTAATGTTCTCACATTAACAATAAGAACAATAAAATAGTAATTATGTGAGGTAAAAGATGCAGCAACTACCCTAATTTTGGTAAACATTTGCCATACAGATATGTATCAAATTACCACATTGTAAACCTTAAACATACACAATGTTATACATTAATTGCATCTCAATAAAGCTGGGGGGAGCAGAGGACCTGCAAAACCCCAGCCCCAACCTTAGCCGGTCATCCTGTCTACACCCGCTCTGTCTACACCCGCTATGTTTATGGAGTGCTGGGTACACAGCTAGTCTGGAATGGGAAATCCAGCACCCAACTTTCTTTCTTTTTTTTAAGATTTATTTTATTTATACATACAAGCTGGGGTACAGACCAGAGGCGTGGGGTGGCGAGAGGGTTCACCAGAGACAGAGTGGGGAGTAGAACAGACAGATCAGAAATACACCGCTGAGGGGAGCAGCGGGCGAGGCAGGAGAGGTCTGCTGCGCCATGTGGGATTCTCCCTGGCTGGGCATCGAACTCGCATCGCCGCTGCCGACAGCTCCACAGTGCAGTGCTTAGCCGCTGTGCCACCAGGGAGGCCCACCTACCAATTTTCTAAGACTTGTACAAAGAGACAAAATGCGAAACATCCCATAACATTTTTTTTTAATACAAACTGGGGTACAGGCCAGAGGCATGGGGCGGCGAGACACCACCAGAGACAGAGTGGGGAGCAGAACAGGCAGATCAAAAATACACTGCTGAGGGGAGCAGCGGGCAAGGCAGGAGAGGTCTGCTGTGCCATGTGGGAATCTCCTCGGCCGGGCGTTGAACTCGCGTCGCCGCTGCTGTCAGCTCCACAGCGCAGCGCTCACACCGCAGTGCTCAACCGCTGCGCCACCGGGGAGGCCCAACATCCCATAACATTTTAATAGTGACTGCGTATTGAAGTGATACTTTTGATACATAAAAATGCATCATTAAAATGAATTTTACCTTCAAAAATGTAATTCCTGAATGGTTTGAAATCACACCTGCAGTGTGTGGTGTCTCCTGGTCTGGGCTGGTCTGCACGTGTGGAAGTAGGCTCCTTAGAGGGTAGGATTTTGTGTATGGCTCTAGTTTCCAGATTCACTCTGGTTCTGAATCTAACTGTGCGATGAAACTGTTTTTAAAGCTATAAAAGACATTTCAAAGACATTTGTGAGAATTGTCTATGGACTGTATATTAGATATCATTAAATTTAATGTTATTTAAATGCATGCTAACTTTTTTCCTAAATATTTATTTATTTATGCATACAGGAGCTGGGGTGCAGGCCAGAGGTGTGGGGGTGTGTGTGAAAGGATTCACCAGAGACAGAGTGGGGAGCAGAACAGGCAGATTGATTGAAATACACTGCTGAGGGAAGCAGCGGGCGAGACAGGAGAGGTCTGCTGTGCCATGTGGGAATCTCCCTGCCCAGGGATCGAACTCGTGCTGCAGTGGTTACTGATAGCTTCATAATGCTGAGACTTTACCCCTTGCGCCACCAGGGAGGCCCCAAATGAATGCTTATTTTCTTAAGGATGGTAAAGGTGCTGTGGTTGGGTGAGTGGCCTTTGTGGTAGATGCTTTGGGGTGAATGTCAAGATGATTGAAACTTATTTGAAATAGTTCAGCCAGAGCACACGGACATAAACAAGAAGTCTGGGAAGAGGTAAGATGGGCTGCAGGTTTCTGACAGGACAGGGCATATTCTGAAGAACGCAACCTGCGCTGGCTTCTCACCTCGGTTCCCAGGAGCAGAGATAAAGAGCGCCCCATGGTTTGATTCAGACCTGGCCAAGGATTTCATGTTGTTTCTG
The DNA here is from genome assembly GCA_004024925.1 of Scalopus aquaticus. Lineage (NCBI taxonomy): Eukaryota > Metazoa > Chordata > Mammalia > Eulipotyphla > Talpidae > Scalopus > Scalopus aquaticus. The sequence continues at coordinate 23,687 of PVIJ01015430.1, forward strand.
AAGAACCAGACAAGCAACTTTAGGTGCCAAGAAGCGAACGCACCCTCCCTGGGAGTAAGAATTCCAGTCGTGGTTTTATGGCAGATATGCTGCTGAGTCTTGTTTTTATTTATCCGTCTGAACTTCGTATCAATCCTGATTCAAAAGACTGGGTGGGAAAAGATGAAGGCTGTCAAAGTCAAGGCCAAAGTGGGGATGCTCTGAGATGGCCTCTGGGTTCTGGGACCCTGTCTTTTGGGAAAGGAGCAGGAAGAAACACATTCTTTGCAAAGTGCCTCTCCTCTTCCGTTCAGTCACAGGCAAGTTTCTCGTGCTGGGGTCCAGACCACTCTGTTTCCTTTCCCTTCTGCACAGGCCACTGTGGGACTGTTGGCGATCAACCCAGAGAGGAAAGGGCTGAATTGACACCCCCTGGGAGCAGGAATGGGACCCAGTGGGTAATGAATTGAGAGCGCAGCATTAGAGACCCCTGCCCCTGGCAGTAAGTAGTTTCAACAGCCACCCCCCACCAATAGAGACCTCCATGCCCGCACACCCAAAAAATTCCGGCAGCAGGCCTATCCTATAAAAACCCATTTCCTGATCTCAGGACGCGACTCTCACGCAACTCTCAGCCTGCAGAGGGGCGTCCCTCATGGACTTTGAATAAAGCCCACTTCAGTCTGATACTCTTGGTCTCTTTTCTGACAAGCATCAGCCACACCCTCGGGTTTGGTGCTGGGGGGTCCATCAGGATTTGAGATTTGGGAGAATACAGTGGACTTTACAAAGCAATCTTGCAAATACTAAGATAAACACTAGCTCACACCACTGGAAGCTCATCAGCTTCCCAAGTGGCTACATAAGCATCACCCCAGAAGGGGTTATGAACATGGTTTTGTTGAAAACAACTTAGTTGAGTCAACAACTTCTAATAATAATAATAATAATAATAATAATAATAATAATAATAATTTGGTTGAATAATTTCTAATTACTATTGGCTGTTTTCCTCTTTACAAATATTGGCAAATGTTGGACAGAGGATGGGGGCATCTTAAAATCTTTTATTTCTTTAAGCAATTTTGTCTATTTTCCCAGAATTGCTCCAGTTGTTTTCCTCATTTTTTCCTCCTCTCCTTTATTTGCAATTTATTTTCCTACAGTTATTCTGGCTTTGTGTTGGTTTGTGAGCGCCAACTTGGAAGAAACCAAACTATCCAATAATAAGAGTTTGGTTGGAAGCAACTCAAAAGCCTAACAATAGTGGATTGCTTAAATAAATTATAAGAGGTGTTTTACATTATGCAGGAGAACTTTAAAAATGTGACCTGGTTAACTTGTAATATTCAATTTTTCCCAATTCTAACATTTCATAAACACATTCATAGATGGGCAAGGTAGGTTAAAAATAAATTAGAAAAAATAGTTAAATGCTGAAAAATTCCAAATATTTTTTCTATTATAGTATATGCGCTTTTTTTTTTAAAGATTTATTTATTTATACATACAAGCTGGGGTACAGGCCAGAGGTGTGGGGCACCGAGAGGGTTCACCAGAGACAGAGCGGGGAGCAGAACAGGCAGATCAGAAACACACTGCTGAGGGGAGCAGCGGGCGAGGCAGGACTGGTCTGCCACACCATGTGGGATTCTCCCCGGCCGGGCATCGAACTCGCATCTCGCGCTGCCGACAGCTCCACAGCGCAGCGCTCAACCGCTGCTCCACCAGGGAGTCCCTATTATAGTATATGTGCTTTGAGATGATTTTATTTTATATTTATAAAATCAGCTGATATTCATTATCAGTCAAGCAAAAGGAATGTTACAATCATGCCATCCAATCACCACCACGATTATCTTAGAAAATCACAGGTGACTTTCTATGCATCTGAGCAGGGTTTTGTCCCCAAGGTGACCTTGGTCAATGGTCAACATGCCCAGGTGGCTGAATCCTCAGTCCTCATTCCACTTACATACCTTCTGGTCACAGATGCCCGGCTCTTCCCGAAGCACTTTCTCCACCTCATTTTCAAAACCAGCATGGTTTCCCAGTTCTCTTTCTCCCCAGCCTTGGTTGCAAAGGTAACATCTGCAAGGAAAAGGGCCAATTCTTGGGTTTTCAAACTTATTTAATATTTATTTTTAAAAACCACTTCAGTGATCAGAACTAATAAAACAAGTGAACACCAGTGGGCAGATCCTGAAGGAACTTGGGGGCATCCCTGACCCCAGCATATTGTGGGGACAATTAGCTTTGTTCTTGTTAAGTGGTGGAATTGGGGTTTAGGGTTGGCTTTCATTTTACTTAAAGAAATAAGAGGTGCTACCTGAGTCAGATCAGATAATATCTCAGACAAGTTAACAAAAACATTCTGTCATTTAATGGTCCTTCAAATCTCCTTCTGAATCTCCTGCTTATAGGGCTCTCCCTTGGGTCACCCCACTATCATCTGAGCCCCCCCACACACATTCATTAGCTCCCCTACCCTAAAAGACCCTTTCAAATGACATCATCCATTTCTTCAAATTCAAAATGTTGACTTTTCCTATTCTTTCTACCCAGAATCCAGGCCCCCTCACTTCCTCTCTCTGCTCTAAATACTCCTTCACCACACCTCAGTTTTCCAAAGGGAGATAACCACGTTTTCTGACTCCAAACAGTCCTGGACACAAAATAAGTGATCCATCTGGATGAGTGGAGATTGACTTAAAAATAAGACTATTGGGAGGAGGAGTAAATGGAAAGGAAGAAAAGGGAGGAAACTTATCAAAGGTGAGAAAGCAGGAGGGAGACACAGATCTATGTGTCATTTGCTATACCGCGATATTAAATTATATTTGTCTTTGCTTTTCTTACCTTTTCCTAACAGGAAGCCAACATAGTAGGTAAGAAAGTGGGAGCTCCTTTAGGATGGATCCTTTCCTGGCTTATGTTCTCATTGAGTGTCTTGTGCAAAGTGAGGGGTAGAAGTGGAAACCATGATAAAAAGAAGAGAAATTGTCTTAGGTTGGGGAGAACAGAGATTGTTGAGTTGCTCAAATTTGTGGAATATTTAGTCAGAACTCCCTTCATTGTGGTTTCAGAACCCAACTGAAACAGGCTGATGACCAACGGAAATTTAATGGCTCATGTCATTGTGGATTTAACTTGAGGCTCTAGATCTCAGTCTCTGCTGATGGTCTCTTTATCCCTTGTTGCTGGGCTGTCCATTGAGCTGACTTCATTCTCAGAGTCTCTCCTTGTAGGGCAGTCCCACTAAGTATAGAGCCTACAGTGTCCCAAGTGTAAACCCCACATACAGAATGTCCCACAGAGGAATCCAGAACTGGCTTTCTTTGCTTCGATAGACTTGTCACCCATGTCAGGAACTCAAACAATCATTTTTTAAGCCCACATATTCTGGAATAGGGAGGCCTTTTCTGCTAGCTTCAATTCTGTAGTCATTTCTAGGGTTCACTTTGACTTCATTTTGTTCAAGTGTCAGTCCCTTTGAAGAAAAGACTGAAATTGAGGAAGTCTTGAAAGGTGAGTTGTGTTGCTTAAAAACAAAAGGTTAGTGACTCCGGAATAGAACCACCCATTTAGAGTCAACTGAATTTAACCAAGTTGCCCAATCAGTACAAAGGAGAAAGGGAAGTCTTTTCTAATAACTGTTGCTGAACAGGTGGATAATCACATAGAAAGAATTTCAACCTTTCCCTCACTCCATGAATAAAAACTAATTTCTGCTGAACTATAGACTTAAATATAAAATCCAGAACCATAAGCTTCTGGAAGAAAACAGAGGACTCTACCTTCACAATCAAGTGGTAAGCAAAGATTTCTTGGAAAGAACCCCGAAACCATTAACCATTAAAACCGACAACTTAGACACCATCAAAATCAAACATTTCTGCTTATCAAAAGACTACTAAGAAAATAAATAAGCCTTGGGCTTCCTGGTGGTACAGCGGATAAGCACTGCGCTGTGGAGCTGTCAGCAGCGGTGACGTGAGTTTGATGCCCGGCTGGGGAGATTCCCACATGGCGCCACAGACCTCTCCTGCCTCGCCTGCTGCTCCCCTCAGCAGTGTATTTCCATCAATCTGCCTGTTCTTCTCCCCACTCTGTCTCTGGTGAACCCTCTCACCACCCCATGCCTCTGGCCTGTACCCCAGCTTGTATGCATAAATAAATAAGTCTTAAAAAAAAAGAAAATAAATAAGCCTTGACTGGTAAAAATATTTGCATCACACATACCTAACAAAGGCCTTGCATCCAGAATCTAGAATGAACTTCCAAATTGATAGCAAAGAGACAAACAACCCAATTTTAAAATGAGCATAAGACTTGAAGAGACACTTCACAAAAGAAGACACAGTGACGAACAGAAAGAATCCCAGCTCACTGTGGCCGATCTGACCACAGTGACCACTGACCACCACACTCAGCGACAGCAAGATGCCGCCCCCTAGCTGACAGACTGGCCAGAAATAACAAAACAAGAAAACTGACAACATCAAATTTCAGGCATAACATAGAGCAACTGGAACTCTCACCTACTGTCAATGAAAATGTAAAATGGTATCACAGTTTTGGGGAACTAACAGTTTCTATAAACTCAAACACACACCTAATCTGACCAAGCAGACATTCCATGCCTTAGTATCGCCCCAGGAGAAATGAAAGTGTGTGTGCATAGGACTTACACAACCGCTTGGAGCTCATAATAGACAGAAACTGGAAACACCTCAAATATTTAACTTCTGGTATATTCATACCATAGAATTTTACTCAGTAATAAAAAAGAACAAATTACGGATTTGACCAATGACATCAATGAGTGTTGTGTTGAGCTGAAAAGGTCAGGACCCAAAGAAAGCAAATTGTGTGACTCATTTTACATGAAATGTAAAAGCAGGCAAAACTTCACCATGGTGAGACCATCAGACAGTGATGACCTCTGGGGGGTAAGAGCGGGGACTGCCAGGAAGGGGGACCCCAGGAAACATTCGAGAGTGATGGAAGTGTCTTAAATTTTGGTTGAAGCGGTGGTAACATGCATACATACAATTATCAAAGTTCATTAGGTTGAACAATTACAGTCATTGCATTTTACTGTGTTCCTTATGCCTGAATAAAAGCCAAAAGTTGGCAAATAAGGATATTCAGATTTGAGGATTATTAATCTGGATTTAACTTCTCTCAATGGTGTTCTGGGAGATGGAAATGAAGGCAGACTCAGGAAGGACAAGAGGTCGAGTTTGGGGCCTCCCTGGTGGTGCAGAGCTTAAAATCTCGGCACTATGAAGTTAGCATCAGCCACTGTGGCATGAGTTCGATCCCCAGCCAGGGAGCTGGCCCACATGGCGCAGCAGACTTCTCCTGCCTCGCCCGCTGCTCCCCTCAGCAGTGTATTTCAGTCACTCTGCTTGTTCTGCTCCCCACTCAGTCTCTGGTGAATCTTCTCACACACACACTCCCCCCAACACCTCTCACCTACATCCCAGCTCCTGTATGCATAAATGAATAAAATAAATCTTAAAAAAAAAAGAGAGAGGTCACGTTTCCTCCTATCCAATGGCTCGCTGCAAGCAGACTTGCTGGTGGGATACAGAAATCAGAGGATGTCGGTCTTTGACCCCTGCATACCCCTGGGATGGGGATGAGAGGGCCAGCGCTCTCTGAGCTGGTACATAGTCTGCCGCCACACAACCATGTCCACGTGGGCTGCGTCCTTACAGACCATGGTCTGTGTACCCATCTCTACCCCCGTGGGTCCGGGAGGCAGCAGGGAAGTCAGTGCAGCCACACCGGCTCCCCCACTCGTCTGTCGGGGCCCTCCAGGAGGCACCGCTCTCACACCGCACTTCTGTAAATGCTGGCACAAGTGTGTGCCGAGTTCCTCCAGAGGAAAGCAAGCTGGCTCCTCTTCAAGGAGGGTTTGGGGACCAGCTCCGCGCGAAGCCCTGCGGATGTGTTGGGGCTGACGGGCATTTGCACCCCCTTCATCTCCTCCGCCTCTTTGGACAAGGGGTCCTACACTTTGCAGCATCGGGTCCCAGGGCCTGTGGGGTCATCAGAATAGTGAGGTCCCTCTGGCCCTCCCCCCAAAGAGCTTGTTGTCTATTTGAGGGAACAAAAAGCAAGAGAAATGCTTAGCAAAGGCAGCGTATGTGGGGTTGCTGGTGCTTGGACCTGGGCCTTCAAGGACAGAAGGGTGAACAGCACCTCTGGGACAGGGGAAATCAGAATGGCTGGAGAACAGAGGAGAGAACTCACTGGAAAACAGAACTCCAGTGAGCCAGAGACAGAGACGGCCCAGCAAAGTGGTGGTGGTGGGGGGGGCTCAGGCAGGCTCTGGATGAGGGACGGGCCTCTGGACAGAGCAGTGAGCTGGACAGAAACAAACCACACCTGGGATAAGCTGAGGAAAAGGGGGGTGATGCTGTGAGTCCCCGCTTGGCCAGGCCTTGGCCAGAGTGCTAGTTACCCAGAGTGAGTTCTTGGAGGTCCTTGGAGGGCAAGAGAGGACTGGTCACATAAACTGATCTCCGCCGATCGTTAAAGAAGTGAGTTTCTGTTCAGATCACCTCCCTCACCTCCACTGCTGGACGCCAGCTGTTTCTTGCTCAGATAGTAAAGTGCTGTTGTTGCTTTTCCCCTATTAATTTTGTTTTGCATCTTTCAGAGCAAGCACTACCAACTCTTTGTGGAGCTTTTTCCTCTTTGTAGTGTTTCTGTGAATGTCAGTTCCCTGGAACTTTCCAGAACCTCTCCCCTCAGCGGGCAGGCAGGGTCTCCAGAGGTCAGGTGCGCTGCCCAGCCAGTGAAGGGCAGAGGTCAGCACCAAGGCCTTCTGTTCTCGAAAACGTCCTCAAGTAGGAGCCCCGTCTGCTGGACCCTGACCTTGGTGGCGGCCTCGTTTTCCTTTGCCATGAACCTGCTAATCATTCCTCCATGCTGAATTGTATTTTCCAGCAACATCAGGGTGCGGAGCCCTTCTGTAAATGGCAGCAGCTCTATTTGATAAGACGCTGTAATTGATTGCTGCTTTCACAGTTGGTTGCTTGGGCAACCAGTGTCCTGAATTCAGACGAAGGCTATTTTAGCTAAGTTAAAAAATTTATTACCTTAGTGCCACCTGGCTCCTCGCGATGCCCATGTCTGGCTCCTGTGAGTCACACTGAATCCCCAGGAGTCGCCTCTGACTCTAAATGAACCTGTGCTCTAGGGTGACCTGTGACTCAGGGGCCTGGGATGAACCGGGACAGATGCGTCACGACTCCTACGCGGGGAGTGGCCTGCTCATCTCCGCTGAGGACGTGAGCCAGGAGGCAGGAGGGCACCCACCTGGGCCTTAAGGAGCCTGCCCTTTACTGCTGGGTCACGATAAATGTGAATTCACTGCAGCACAGGCAAGCTGCGTCCACAGTACGAGGCCGACCATGGCTAATTCGGTAACAGAAATAGGACAGGCAGACGAACAGTCCCACTGGGGAAAGCCGTCCTTGCAGTTGGTTTGGGCCTTGCTCTCTGCCCCGGTGCGCAGGCAGCTCCCAGTCCTGTCGCTCTCTCGGCTTATTTGTCGCTTCTCTCCCATCACCACTGCTGCCTCTGGATGCTCAGAGCCCAGCTTCCCAGGCTGGACATCCTGCTAAGTTCTGATGTTCCAGGCTTCACCCCATCCTGGCCCACGGTCATCTACCCAACATTTACTCACCATCTGCTCTGTCCCCGTGCTGGAACACTCCATAACTCATAGTCCCCTAGAAGAGAGAGACAAGGGAGCAAATAATTGCAATGCACTCATTAGACCATAAGCTTCTGGGACGGGGGCTGCAGAGGGCTGCTTCTTCATGCCTAGTGTTTGAACTGTTTTTGAAATACATACATGAGCTCTTTTGGGGAGTTAGAACTAATCCTGTGTTAAAATGCTATGGAAATCTCCAGAAGATAAGGACTGATGGCATTGGTGGAGGAAAGGGATAGACTCAGCCTGGCCAAGAGGAGGACAGTTCTTCCTTCCTCCAAACCCTCCTGTCCCCCCAGTCCTTGAAGACTTTCCTCTTCTGAACTGAGCACCCTAAAATATTTTGGCACATCACATTCTAACAACACTTGTTCTTTCTCATTTGGATGTGTTATGTTCCAGATTGTCAGTCTTCTTTGAGAAGCTGTAATTTTTTCTCTGCATCATAAACCAGATATTTATAAACACAATACTCCTTAACAGGAGGCATTCTACTCTGGGAATGCCTTTCTGTCCTTTTTTATCTACTCATAAGACAAAAGGAATGTGTCCTTTTATATATCAGTTTCTCTGGGACCTGTCATTGTTAAGTTATACATCTTCAATTATTTACTAGAGTCTAGGACAGGGTTAGAATGAAAGTAACAAGCATAACTATCCGTTGTGTTTCAATCAGAAATAGTATTTTTGGATACTATTAATAAATGTAAACCATTATTTAATTTGATTTTTGATATCAAAAATGCACTGGCTCCATTGAAAAACAATTTTAGATATGTTTAAATCTAGTAAATATTTTGTCAGTTCTAGGAAATAGCATATCACCAAGATGTCATGAGTCTGTTCATATAGCAATTGACTTCACGTAGTTGGCCTAGAAACCTCTTTTGAGAATTTAACTCTCTGAGGCCTCCGTTTCCTTAGACTATTTCAAAATCATTGGTTTTGGTTTGACACCGGGATGTCATTAATGATCGACTCCTATAATTTTAATACGCGATGGTCAAAATCCAACCTAAAAGGACTTTTAAAAATAACCCAGAATATAAAGTTTGAATCTGAAATCTTAAAGTGTTGTCATATGTTTGTTTATAAAAAAGAGATTTTTCTTTCTTCCTTCATTCACCTAAGCTTAAGTAAAAGTCTATGATAGCAAAAATGCAACAGTGGCATCCTGTGGTTTGGCCTGTGAATGACAAGCAAGTGTCACCATCCTGTCCTCGGAGGCTGGGATTCAGGTTGCAGAGACACAGATTCATCGAGAAGGGCACAGCAACACCAGGAGGAAGAACAGCCATTTCATGTTAAGACTCAAAAGCATTTGAGTCAAATGCTCAAATGAATCACCTTTATCTTTATTTCATTACAATAAAGTATGTATATAATTTAAAATGGAGCTGAAAATAAACCACAATAATTCAATTTTTTTGTAAGTTTATAAAACTTTAAACTCTGATGTGGGGTTTCATGTTGTAATTTTTATAGAGAGAAAATGCCATTATTTTTCTCATGATACTATCTTAGCACTGTATGGCCTCAATGGTGAGTCTGTCTTCCTCATACTTATAAAAGACAAAGAGAAAAGAGGGGAACATTTAAAAAATTGTAATTCTATGTATAAGAAATGAAATAGAAGAATCCATACCAAATCATAAACAACTGCCAACCTGTCTTCTTCCCCCAGAAATAAAATACAATGAACTCGTTGGTGCTCTTCCGTTGTGAACCTCAGGGGGTGCCCCCTCACTGAGGGGCGTCACTGTTATTCTCAGTGCATTTAAAATATATCTTCAGGGCCTTCCCGGTGGCTCAGCAGGTTAAATGCTGTGCTGTGGAGCTGTTGGCAGCCGCGACACAAGTTCGACGCCCAGCTGAGGAGCTTCCCACATGGCACAGCAGACCTCTCCTGCCTCGCCCGCTGCTCCCCTCAGCAGTATATTTCCATCAATCTGACTGTTCTGCTCCCCTCTCTGTCTCTGGTGAACCCTCTCGCCGCCCCACCCCTCTGGCCGGTACCCCAGCTTGCATGCATAAATAAATGTCTTAAAAAAATATATATATATACACACACACATATATATATATATATCTTTATAGGTAAGGTGTTGCTTTATTTTTTTTAATTTTACATAATTAGAAGTATGCCGTTCATACACTATATATTTTTGCACTCATGTTGCATCCTGTTTGTATACTTTTTAAGCAAGAAAAATACATAAAATATAAAATATGATAACAGCATTTGGGTTTCAGTTTTTGAAAATTGCCTTTTATCATTTTTTCTTACTATCCTGGTGAGGTGTTTCCATGCTCTTTATTTGGTTCTTCATTGAGTATACATTCTCTGATAAAATAGGTATTTATCAATTCCTTGGTTATAGGTACTGCAAATATCCAAGCTTATTTTTTTTACTCTCTAACCCTGTTTATGCTATATATATTAAAAAATGAATATTTTATAAAATATGTATAAATATATATAAAATAAAAACTATAAATATATTATATAATATATAATAAATAAAACATATATTTTTAAAAGATTTATTTATTCATGCATGCAAGAGCTGGGGTGTAGGCCAGAGGTGGGGGGTGGGTGAAAGGATTTGCCAGAGACAGAGTGGGGAGCAGAACAGGCAGATGGACTGAAGTACACTGCTGAGGGGAGCAGCAGCTGAGGCAGGAGAGGTCTGCTGCGCCATGTGGGAAGTTCCCTGGCCGGGGATCGAATCCTGCTGCAATGGCTGCTGACAGCTTCATAGGCTGAGACTTAACCCCTTATGCCAACAGGGAGGGTACTGGTTATGGTATATTTTATTAAAAAGATGTTTTTAGTTCTGAGGAGGTTCTGTCTGTTCTTAGTTGTAAGCCATACAATCTAGGCTGGATGGTTTAAGCAGAACAGATATTTTTGAGACAACAGGGTTTGAGAATAATGGGAAGAGACTGGACTAAAAGAAAACAAAATTCCCCAAACCTACTATCTTTCCGGAATCTGCCATCAGTCCCCAAACCAAATCCCTCAGCCCCCCATGCTCTCACAAAATGGGGGAGGCTCTCACAAAATGGCAGGTATGCTTACAAATGGCCTTGCCCCCCCCAAATCTCCCCAGGCAGCCTTCTTCCTTACTTCCGCTTCGTTACTTTGCACCAAGGCCATCTGGGGCGTCTGATCAGCTGGGCTCAGTGGCACACGGCAGCTCTGCTGGGAAAGAGGCTGAGAAGTACTGCTTCAGCTGCCCCTTTGGAAAAGCGAGACCTCCAGGGTTAGGAACTAGCACAAGCCAGGGTAGCCAGCAGATTTTGGCAGATTCTCAAATGGTATATTCATTCCAGGTCGTAAAGATACTGTCCCACACATTCTGATAGTTTTTATGTTGCTTAGCTTCAAGCTGACATCTTTAATTCTTCCAGAATTTATTTTTGTATAATCTGCATTGAGCTCTAATGATTTTTTTATGTGGCAAGCCAAGTTTCCATCATCGCTGACTGAACACGTCCTTTTCTCGCTCAGCGGCAGTGACACCTGTAACATACTCCACTTTTCTCCCTGGACCTGGATTTTCACTGGACTCTTCTGTTTCAGTTCCATTTCTATGCCCAGACCAATGTGTTTTGATTTCTGTAACTATCTTGAATGTTTTGATAACTTCAGGGCAACTGTTTTATCTATCGCATTGTTTGTCTTTTTCAAAATGCTCATTATTTTCATGATTTAAATTTCTATATGAATTATATAATCAATTTGGAAGCTCCCCCAAATCGCCAAGGATCTTGTTTTTAATTTAAATGTATAAATAACTTGGTTGAATTGACATTTTTGCATTTCAGTCTTCTTTCCCATTATTTAGATCTTCTTTTATGTCTTTTGATAAAGTTTTATCATTTTTTCCATAATGCTGTTAAACATTTTTTGTCATGCGTATTCCTTGAGTTCGTTATAGTTTTTGCTGCTATTGTGAATTGGATGATTTTTTTCAATTTTATTTTCCAAATTGCTCCTGATATATAGGCAAATAAACATTGAATTTTATGTTGCTCTTGGTAATCAGCAACGTTCCTGAATTATTTTTATCAGTTGCACTAGATTAGCTGTTTATCACTATGCATTTCCTATTTCTAAAAAATGTTTTTTCGTTTCCTTTACAAAGCTCTGATATTTTCTTCCTTCCCTTCCCTCCTTCCCTCCTTCCTTCCTTCTTTCCTTCCTTCCTCCTTTCCTTCCTTCCTCCTTCCCTCCCTACCTCTCTCCCTCCCCCCTCCTTAGTGTGCTTACTAGTACAGTTGACCCTTGAAGAATAAAGATTTGAACTCTGGATTTTCTTGTAAACAGATGATGAAAATGTAAAGTATTGATAAATACAGTATAGTACTGTAAATGTATTTTTCCTTATGATTTTCTTGATAACATTTTCTTTTCTCTAGCTTACTTTATTGTAAGAATACAGTGTATCATGCATATAACATGTAAAATAGGTGTCAATTGGCTATGTTATCAGCAAGGCTTCTGATCAACAGCAGACTGTTAGTAGCTAAGTTTTGGGAGAGTCTACTGGGAGGGTGGGTGGGAGACACATTGACCCACTTGTTCAAGGATCAACTCTCTTTCCCATATAACACTGACTTGCAACAACGATAGCCCCTCTGTACCTTGTTCTTGCTTTAAATGGTAATATTCCAAATGGATGTAATGTAACTATTACAAGATTTTGATAAAATAAACAAACAAAAACTTTCCTCAGATTAAGGAAGTTCCCTTTTAATTCTATTGTCTCCTAAGTTCATCTTCTAGATAAGAGTGTTTGTTAAATTTATAGAATAGGATATGTTATTTAATTTTTTAAATCTATATGGAAGGTAAACTTCCATGGATGGATTTTTCTTTTTCTTTTTTAACCATTGCATTTTTTTAAATATATAATATTTATTTTTGTTATTCGTATCTTTTACATTATTATGTATTCCCCATAAGTTACCACCACCTGTTCACCCGTGGAGCCATCACCATAGTCCTCCGTGCTCCCCTCCTCCCCCCTTTTGAGCCCTCCCCCTCCCCTCCTTCCCTGCTGAATGTTGCTTTCTTATTTGGCTCCCCTATATTCCTGTTATAAGTG
>PVIJ01015431.1:0-36546 GCA_004024925.1 Scalopus aquaticus
GCAGAGAAGAACTAGAGCGCAGGCCAGAAGTGCAGTGGGTGAGAGGATTCATCAGAGGCAGAGTGGGGAGCAGAACAGGCAGATCGACAGAAATACACTGCTGAGGGGAGCAGTGGGTGAGGGCAGGAGAGGTCTGCTCCACCATGTGGGTCACCTCCCTGGCCAGGGACCAAACTCGGACCATAGGGGTGATAGTGCTGAGACTTAACCCCTAGACCACCAAGGAGGCCCCTGCTAAAGTTTATTTAACACAAAACAAGCTCCAGCTTTACTGGAGTGGCTAGCTATGTCCACAACCAAATCTATCCCTAAGCTTGGTACTAACCCAGGCCAGCCCTGGCTTTCTTATCCACACCAGGGGCACAGCACTCCACCTGCAGGTATCTCTGTCACTTCCCCTCATGTGAATCATGCAGGTTGCTCACCCTCCAGACCTTGCCGTCAGGGCCACCCTGTGGCACAAGGTGGCAGGCAGCAGGTGGCGGTAATCAGGGCATCAGGAGACCCTCATTGGTGAGGTACCAGTAGAAACGTCTCCAGGCAAACTGCCCCTTCCTGCAGCCTCACGATCTGAGAGACTGCGCAGCGTCCACGGCATGGAGATCGGGCACATTCTTATCTGCCAGGTCAGGCTGTTTGGGCACATGGACACCCTTCTTCGCCACCATCACTCCCCCTTAAAAAGGAGTTCACGAATGTGACCCGCTTCTTCTTGGGCATCAGCATTGCAGCAGCTGCTGCCACATTGGCAGTGCTTTACTGCACACCTGGGTATCCTCAGGCCTCTCAAACTCAGCAGGACCCAAACTGACCACTTACGTCCTTTACCTTGAAGTATTTGGTCACCATTAAGTCTAGGTTACAGTGATCCCAGAATTTTCTGTAGAGAGGAATGTGATACAGTTACAGTGAAGATAACTGGAATGTTGGAGTAGACCAGGATTCCAATGTGACTCTGCTTCTCAGTGGTTATGGGAATTGGGGTGAAAGAACCTATTTGTTTCCCAGGGCTTCTGGAACAAGGTACCACAAATTGGGAGACTTTAAAAACAGAAGTCAGAAGTCTGCGATCAAGGTGTTGGCAGGCTGGTTCTCCGAGAGCCGCAAGGAAGGATCTGCTCCACACCTCTCCACAGCAGGTGGTAGTTTGCTGGCACTCTTTGGTGTCCCTTGGTTTATAGAAGCATCACCCCTATCTACACCATCATCTTTCCAGGGAATTCTTCCCATGTGTATATGTGTCCAAATTTCCCCCTTTCCCCTCTTATAAGGGCACCCTTATCGAGGCCCACCCTGATGACATCATTTAAGCTTCACTACTTCTCTAAAGACCCTCTCTCCAAATAAGGCCACATTCTGAGATACTGGAGGTTAGGACTTTGACATGGATTTTTGGGGTTGGGAGATATAATGACAATTACTTAACGTATCCGTGGAGGAAAATAAAACACTTCATAATAAGGATGCAGATAAAGAGGCCCACACTGCAGAGTTGTTCTAAGGATTAAGTTATTGCAAATGAATCATCTGGGCACAAGGTGGTTCAATACATGCCAATTTCTTCCTACCTGACTGTACACTAGATGACAATTGAGGATCCTGAAAGGAAAACATGTTTCAGAGATAGCACAAAAACCAGAGGATGAAACGATAGTGAACATTTATTGTTCTCTTTGGCCTCCCAGATCCCAAAACCCTTTCTGATGTTGAAGATTTTTGGAGGAAATGGAGTCTGTTACCTACCCCCGGGAGCTAAGAAATACCAGTTCCCTGGTCATCTCAGACCTGTTTCGAGTGTGCTTCTAGTCTTCAAACCTCTCCGGAGAGCCAGTGAGTTACAAATATCCTTTAATAAATTCAGTTTCTGCTTAAATCACTGTGAATGCGACTAAGAACATGGATTGTGGGAGGTTCAAGACATACACTTGTAAGCACCAAAAACTGCTCTGTTGTGAGCACACGTGACTAAGACATCAGTCTGTTTGGTTGAGGTTCTGCCTTACGCTCAGAAGATAGACCTATTAGTATTCAATTAAATTGACCACTTATACTTGGAAACAAAGAAGCATGGTCAGCACAGACATGAAGGAACCAGTCAGTTTTATCAAAGCCACAGGTGGGAGCGCGGTGCTGGTTGGCCTGGCAAAGCTGATGAGGGATCTGTTCTGGAAAGCTTCATCCAGCAAGTGTAGAGAAGCAACCTCAAGTTAAGGGGTGGATCCCAGCTCACCTGCTAAGAAGTTTGCTAAATGGTAATGAGCAGCAGTTACAGGTGAATGGGGTGGAGATGAATGAAATGAATGAAGCACTCCTGCCAGGAGGGAAGAGATTACTCATCTGTGTGAGGCACTGTGAAGAAAAATTCTAACATTTGGACAGATTTCTTAGATTATAAACATCACCTTCTTTGTTGCTTGAACTTTTATAACTGACATTGTTATTTCTTCAAATCTTTAATGACTCCACAAGGACTCTATAAAGTTTATGGGAGAATTTTAAAAGGGGATGTGAATGGCAGAAACCCAAGAATCTGCGTGAGGTTAAATAAGACCTTAGTTTCTAGAGCAGTCTGATGAGGAGACACAGATGTCAGATTTCAGACACGGATTGAATCTTCTCAGTCATCTAATAGGTCATTTCATTTTACAGATAAGTACATTAAAGCCCAGAAAAATTAATAGCCCATGGACCCAGGACCCACTTGGGACCTGTGCCTTATTCCTGACTCCTATTCTTTATTATAACACTGTCTCAAAAACCAACCAAACAATAAAACCAACCAACCAGAAGACAATTTACAGAAGAGTGGAAATGTGGATGTGCAGGCAGATTTTCTATATTTGAGGAAATGGCAGGAGTCAGTATAATTGAAGTTCAATATATGAGATTTATCCTAAGACACTCCCTTTCAGGTCTAGCACGTCCCCAGACAGTAAGGACATTTCTCATTCTAGGCTGTTTGCAAAGATCTAAATGAAAGACTATTATTAGACAAACAAACCTCAAACCTTTTGCTAATGTAAGAAACAAGAATAAATTGCTTAGTTATTGTCTACTCTATGTCTAGCATAATGTGAGTGTTAGAATTCTTCTCTGAAATGGAAGCTATAATCAATCCTCCAGTCTCTCTAGCTAACGCCTAAAAACATGCAATCCTCTTGCTAAGCAGTAATAATCTCTCTCTGCTGCCACTTTCCCTGGGAAGGTCCAGCTTCGCTGATTCCTCTCCTACTGTGGAGTTACTGGAAGTAGTGTTAAAATGTCCTCTGGTGTCCCTGGGTCTGGCCCTCTTGACTCATACCCTCTCCCTCCCCCGCCCCGGTGCATTATTCCTACTCTAAGACACCAGCTTGTCACTGGCATTTTCTGCTGATACCAACTGAAGACATGTGGCTCTTGATGCCACCAGCATCTATGTTGAGGCTCCCACTGCCCCAGGTTGAAAGCTGATGTATCCATGCCAAGAGTTCTATTTCCGCAGCTGTTGGATCTGTCTGAACCATTGTTGGTTGTGGTCTAAGTTTCTAGAACCTAGGCTGAAGTTTATGCCATCACTTTTGTTGGCTTCCTTCAAAAGTCATTACAGCTCCCTTGCCCCTGGAACTCACTTGATCCCAGTCCAAACGGTTGGGACTTTCTGGGCAACCAGCTAAAGCGCCGCCTCAGAGTCAAAGCTTGCTGACTCACACCACCCCCACTATCTTCCCCCACCCTCCACCCCTTTGTCTTTGAACCACACTGGATTGCTTTAACAACTGTACAGCTTGGTGACTTGCAGCAAACAGCTTAGCCATTCTAGTCAAATATTCTCATTTGTTAAATGGGAGTAAGACTTATGTCACTTGGTGGTTGTAAAAGTTAAATGAGATCAAGCAGTCCGTGTGCCAGGCATGGAGTAAATATTCCACAAACACTAAGTTATTCTTTGGAAACTCTTCTGCTTCCAACCAGTTTTCTGAACACGTTTGACTCCTAAGATTACTTTTTTTTACATTTTTTGTTTGCATTTTTTGAGTATGTTCTCTTTTGTGATTAAGGTGACATTGCTTTGTAACCTCATACAAGTTTCAGGTGTGCGTCCTGAGTGCTTTCTCTGTGCCTGGTACAATGCCAGGTACCTGTCGTTCATTATCTTATCTATTTCTCACAACAGTCCTGGAAGACAGGTTCTCGTGAAAGCCTTATTTTAAGGCCCTTAGAGACCAACTGGACCTGCCTAAGATTGTCTGTCTGGTAAGTGGTACAGTCAAGGTTTGAACCCAGAATAAACAAATTCCAAGGTGTGTGATCTTAGCTGTTCTGATGTGTCATTCCAGGATGAACAGATAATTTCTTGCACAGGGTTTTGTTTTGTTTCTTTACTACTGTTACTGAAGAAAATTCTGTAATATCGTATTAGGCTAAGCAGGAAATTCCCAAGCTGGGGTCACGGCCCTTTACTGTCCAGTGAGTTCTGCTCATTTGTCCAGATAATCTGGGACAAGAGTGCCTCTCACCCCCTGGCCCCACAGGGAAGCCGTGTTATCTTGAGTAGAAAGTGTGTTTCTTAGTCTTTCACAAAACTGGCCTTGGCCCTCTGCATCCATGGCAAAGGCACAAGGAAAGGCCAGAAACTTAATACTCCCTTTATTAAAAAAAAAGAAAAAATCTTTAGGGGGCCTCCTTGGCAGCCTAGGGGCTAAGTCCCAGTCCATGGCCTGAGTTCAATCCCCAGTCAGGGAGCTTCCCACATGGCGCAGCAGACCTCTCCTATCTGTCCCACTGCTCCCCTTAGCAGAGTATTTCAGCAGATCCACTCCTGCTCCCCATGGTCTCTGTGAATCCTCTCACCCCCAACCTCTGGCCTATACCCCAATTCTTCTACGCAAAAATAAATAAATCTTTTTAAAAATTCATGTAGACAGAATGTTAGTTTTGCATATTAAGTGGTCATGCCTTGGTATAGATTTTCAAAATAAATTTTTGCTTTGCTGTCTTTTCAAACCTACAGAAGTGTTGCGAGGAGGGTGTGACCTTCACTCAGATTCACTAATTGTTCACATTTTGTCCCATTTGTTTTCTTTCTCTCAAACTCTTTGTCTCTGCATTTTCCCCTAAACCATTAAAAAGTCTAAGACATCATGTCCCTTTCTTATCCTAAATAATGTAGTGTATGTTTTCTAAGGCCAACCGCATAGCCGCAGTTGTAATCAAAATCAAGAACTTTTACAATGATACAAGACTACAACCTAATCTATAATTCATATTCAAATTTCCCCCAAAGAGCTCAACAATGTCCTTTATAGATATTTTTCCCAGGTCTCTATAGAACCCATTGCAGGATCATACACTGAATTAAATCAAAATATCTCTTTAATCTCCTTTTATGTGGAACAGATACTCAGCCTTTCTTTGTGTTCCTTACCTTGACATTCGAAGATTAAAGGCCATTTATGAGGCACAATATACTCATATGTGTGCTTGTCTTGGGTTTCCTCAAGATTAGATTCAGATTATACATCTTTGGCAGAAAACCACTGTCCTTGGTGCATCCTGACACTTGATGTCAGTTTGTTCCAGTAGTGGTGGTATTTCCTTTGGCTATTTCATTAATAAATAAGTTGTGGGAGCCTTTTAGCATGTTTATGCACCCCCACTCATTTCTGAAAACCTAATGCCCAAGGTGATCTGGAAGTGTTCTAAGACCATGAAAGAGGCGCCCTCATGAACGGGATTAATGAGAGAGGCCTGAGAAAATCCCCCTGCCCCTGTAACCAGAGGCACCCCCCAAGATCCAGAAAGTGGGCCTTGACCAGATTCTGACTCTGCTGACAATGGTCTTGGACTTTCCAGCCTCCAGAATTGTGAGAAATAATTGTTGGCACGTTTATGAGCACCCCAGTTACGGTATTTTGCTATAGCAACCCAAATGGACTAGACACAGTCTAAGTAAAGATCTTGCACTTTTATTCTAAATGCAATGGGGCGCCACCAGGAAGTTTTGAGCAGGCAGTGACATTATCAAAGGTCACTCAGGTTGCTTTGGGAAGAGTCAACAGAAGGAGGACAGGCATAACTCCCAGAAAGGCTGCCCTGGGCTTGTCCTATTTTATTTCACTCCCTAATTTCACACTGACATCGACAGATAACGACAAGGGGAAAGATGCCAAACCCTAGGGTATAACCAGTGTCATTCAGGCACCAAGTTAGTCTGCAGCATCGAGGATCATGCCAGCCTGGAATATGACTCTCCACCACCTTGGCATGAAAATGTAGAATAGATTAGGTTCTTGGTTTCACCCACATACACATAGTCAAATATTTAAAGATTCCAGAATGTTGGTGGAGGTGTGGGGAACTGGCACAGAACAGGGAAAATAGTCAATAAAAGATGCAGCAAATGGTTAACACTGTGACAAACTGGAACTCAATTCTCCTGAGGAACTCTGGGGGCCAGTGTATAACATGTCCTTTTGATTACCTTGTTCTAGGGATGAAGAAAGTGAGGTATTACACCAACTCCATCTGTCAGTGGTTGAGGGCAGCTGCTGTCCTGGGCTGTGGAGAGTAGGGTTCCTCTCCCCCCACCCCCAACAAAGCCTTCGGACAAAAAGGTGTAGTGACGCAGGTGTGGCCTGCAAGGGGGGGGCCTGGGGGCCGGGCGTGGGGGCATTCATCCAAGGCAGCAGGCCCCATGTGGAGGCTGGCGCTGTGGAAGCACACTCTTGCTGCTATGAGGGCAGAGGCAGTTGCAACAGCAACTTTTGCAAAAAGGAACCTGGAGAGGGAAAGCTAAGACTTCATGGTCGCCATGGCACTTATTTGAGAGGACACATCTTGAGAATACTTCTGAACGCCTTCCTGGAAATAACTGGACCATCATCTGGATAGGAATGTCTTTGCAAGGGACTTTGTGGCTCTAAAGGAACTGACCCGGATGTGAACCAGAAAAATATGTTCCGTTACTATGACATGCCCCATTTCTTCTCTCCCTCAGGGGGTGCACTTTGAATCTGTTTCTCTCTGTGACTGGCCTGGATCTCATCCTCAAAACACATCTTTCCTGCCCAATTTGGATTTCTGAACGTTCACTCCGATTTACCTCCCCAACCTTTGACCTTAACTGGGTTTTCTGAACTCAAAGCACCACCTCTGTCCCTGCACACACCTCTTTCTCTGTCATCTGACCCGGTTGTGACCCTCTGGCAGCACATTGCCTCATCTTGCCAGCCTGGCATAACTCCCAGAAAGGCTGCCCTTGGCTTGTCCTATTTTATTTCTCTCCCTAATTTGACACTGACATTGACAGATAACGACAAGGGGGGAGATGCCAAACCCTAGGGCATAACCAGTGTCATTCAAGCACCAAGTTAGTCTGCAGCATCGAGGATCATGCCAGCCTGGAATATGACTCTCCACCGCTTGGCATGAAAATGTAGAATAGATTTTGGAATTGACAGATAGAGAAGCCATTTGTCCAACTAGACAATCCTAATCTCTAGACATGGGGCTCCCAGACTTCGGTTTCTGGGGAGAATAGGAAAAACCTGATGTCAGGGAGGAACAAGAAGAGCTGGACTAAAAAATGTGGCGCTCTACAGAGACAAGATGCTGGTGTTTCGCAGTTGTGTCCAAACATGACCTGTGGCCTGGGGGAGATCTTTTTAATTTCAAGAGGAAAGAATACCTGAGAATATCTTCCTGGGTACTTGCTATCTCACATCTGCCCCATGCAATTGTCTTCTGCCCAAATCAAAGGCACAGTTTAAAATGCCTTAGCCCTTGATTTTAAACATCTTTATCATGGCACTCGTTTTTACCGAACGTGAAATTTTCAGCAGAAAAG
This sequence comes from Scalopus aquaticus, assembly GCA_004024925.1. Lineage (NCBI taxonomy): Eukaryota > Metazoa > Chordata > Mammalia > Eulipotyphla > Talpidae > Scalopus > Scalopus aquaticus. The sequence goes on from PVIJ01015431.1 coordinate 7,826, forward strand.
AAAAAAAAATACCTGCTATGGAGAGAATTCACAGTTAACCATAAATTAATAGAGGAGATTCTTGTGTGCCCTCAATGACCACAGTAAAATCTGGAGGCCCTGAGAGACCTTGTGGGCACTCAGGGGCATCCCTATGTCCTGGACTTGACCAGAAGTTAGCAACTTTAGGCTAACTGGCTGCCTGCCTTGTCAGTAACGCTGGCCTTAGGAGAAGCTCCCATCCTCTTAAAGACTTCTCTTATTCTCATCTCTTTTCTAACAAGCCTTTATCTAAATGCAAATGCAATTCCAACCTTTTGATTAGGATATTATATAGTCATCCATTCCAGAAAAACTGCACTTAATGAGTGATTTTATTTCTGACTTGACATTTCTTTGTTTGGAAAGTTCACTTGTCGTGAGTTGCTCCTGATGGAAGTGAGCAGAAGGAGTCATTCTTTATGTGAAGGGGAAACTCTGCCAAGTTTTCTTAGATGGAAAGGTGTTGGTTTTTATCATCATGGGTAGGGGGTGATAGTGGAGGGGGGAAAGTGCGGTGGAGGTGTGACATTCTACCCTAAAATATTTTTCTAAAACATGTTAGCAGCTAAATCTGGTTATGTTTGTGGGATTGGGTGGGGCTTTACTTAAAATGGCAAAGCAGGGCATACTTCATTTTAGGATTTTAACTGGTGCTGGGTTATACATGTTGTGAAGACTACGCAGCAGCCACCTGATTCAGAGGGGCCCTTGTTTACCGCATGATAGCTGTGTGACCTTGAGCAACTTACTTAACCTCTCTGGATCTCCAGTTCCTCATTAAAAACAATTCTCTCTCACTCGTCAGGTTGTTAGGGGATTAAATTAAATGAATTCATTTTTGTAAAGTGTTTAGAATAGAAGCTGCTATACAGGACATTGCATAAATGATAGTGTCCTTTCTTTCTCTAATAATATATTCTGCCATCTATTGAATACCTGTTAATTGTCAGGCATGGGGCCTCCCTGGTGGCGCAGCGGTTGAACACTGCGCCCCGGAGCTGTCGGCAACACACGATGCGAGTTCGATGCCCAGTCAGGGAGAATCCCACATGGTGTGGCAGACCTCTCCTGCCTCGCCCGCTGCTCCCCTCAGCAGCGTGTTTCTGATCTGCCTGTTCTGCTCCCCACTCTGTCTCTGGTGAATCCTCTCGCCGCCCCACACCTCTGGCCTGTACCCCAGCTTGTATGTATAAATAAAACAAATCTTTTAAAAAAAATGTCAGGCATGGTGCTAAAAAAAGTACTGTTAGATAGTACTTTATATGCTTTAATCTTTAATCCTCAAGTATAGAAAGGAGCATTAAGATCCTATAATAGCTTAATGTGTCATCTTGGTTAGGCTATAGTATCACGTAATTTAATCAAACACTAGTCTAGGTGTTGCCATGAAAATATTTTGTAGATGTGACTAACATCTACAACCAGTTGGCCTTAAATAAAGATTACCCTCTAGATTGTGGGTGGGCCTCGTCCAACAACTGAAGGCCTGAAGAGTAAAACCTGACGTTTCCCAGGGAAGAAATCCTGCTTCTCATAAGCAGAATCAACTTTGCCTGAATTTCCAAACTGTCCTACAGATTTCATAATTACCAGCCCCCACAGTCATATGTGCGCATGTGTATATGTATAAGGAAACTGAAGAACAGAGAAATCAAGTCATTGCACAAGGTCAGGTAACCTGAAAGTGGCGGAATTTGAATCCAGGTCCCTCTCACAAAACTATTTTTCCACTACAGGATGTTGTCCCTCATTCATAACATTTCAGTTGTAGCTGAGGGTACTTGGGATTTCAGGCGATTTATAGAGCATGGACAGCTCTCTTACCCTAGAACTCAAAGAAAGAATGCAATTCCTCTGATCATTGACCTCGCTCTCTATTCTGGTGGCATCTGGAAGAAAGACTGGAACAAGTAGCAGCGGAGAAAGGAAAGGGAGGAATAAGGATTTTATCAATGGATAAAATGATTGCAAGCAATGGAAATCAACTATCATCAAGCTACACAAAAAGGAAAGGATTAGGAGAATATTAGAGAGGTGATTTGGGGCCTGGCCCATGAGAGTTCTAGCAACCGGCTCACTGCAGGAACTGACTCTTCTTTGGGTGAAGTGCTAAAGGGGACGCCTGTCCAGCTGAGCAGCTTTGGTGTCATTCTTGTCCCTGTCTGTGCCCAGACACAGAGAGAGGAACGGCCTTATTGCAAGAGGAGTGCTAGGAATTGTTACAGGGCAGGGTGAGGGGCACCCCAGAACCCCCAAACTTGCCTCCTTTAGATAAATTCTGCCATCTGCCACATCAAGACAAAACACAAGTGCACAAGACCTTTAATGGAAAGAAACTTTAATACAATTAGTGTGCAATAGAAAGATGAGAAGAGAAAGATAAAGAACATAGTTTCCAAATCAAGCACCCCAAGTTAGCTTTCCCTTTGTGAGTAAATACCCAGCCAAACAGGGATAGCCCAAAACAGGGCCACTGAGGCCCTAAAGCTTCCCACAAGCCTAAGGCATCTTCTGGTAGAGACCAACAGGAAAAGGGCAGAAGGGCCAGCATGTCTGTGATGAAAGGTGCAAAATCAAATCAAGGTAAAAGCTGCCATCGTTAACCTCCCCGCGGGTCTCTCGCCCACATCTGTTTCAACCAGTCCAGGACCAAGAAGCAAGTGCAGCTTCTTCACAGGTCTCTCTGCTCCACGTGCCTCCTCCAGGTCTTCTTGCTTTCCATCCTGCTTCCTTCTTTCTTCAGTCTCCTTGCCAGCTTCTTCTCCTCCCTCTCAGCTCCAGCCTTCCTTGGGTGGAGCAAGGAATCTGGAGTCTCCTCTTTTTCTGGGGACCAGCATTACAGAATTACTACCCACAGAAAAGGAGGGAAGCTTTATTTCCCTAAAGAAAATTGGGGCTCTTAATGAAGGACATGCATCCTTGACCACCAATATGATAAATGACTGGCAAAAGATTCTTAGATTGAATCCCTTCTGGCAAAATGTTTTGGAAGACTCTATCACCAGTCTCCAGAAATGGCTTTTATGTTTGTGTGCTTATAAGGAACACATTTCCACATTTTAGCTTAAAATTTTGAATGTAAAGAAAAGTGTTTTTGTGTGTAAAAGTTTCCACATTAAACACAAATAGCAACAATAATAATAACAACAACAAAAACAACTAATCATCCAACATACTGCGGTGCAGGCACTGTTCTAAGTGCTTCTTAGAACCTATGAGGTGGGTACAATTTAGCAGCATGTCACACGGAACAAACTGAAGAATGTGGAGGTTAACCAACTTGCCCAGATGGCTTATGAATGGCAAGCGGTACACAAGAATGTCTTTTTATAATTCTAATCTTAGAATATTTAATAGGATAGAAGACTGCCATAAAATCACAAGCTGAGAAAGTCCTAGAGGCAAACCTTTCTCCTAGCTGGGGAACTGACAGGGTCTGAGGCTGGTTTGATAAAGACTCTGCCTTGATGTCTGATCTGAGATGCTCAATTCCATTTTCTTAATGGCTGTCAATCAGTTCCCCACTGTTTCCCCTGAGGCCGGGCCCAGCAGGGGTGTCGTCAGCATTTAGGAGTAGCATTAAGAACAAAGCCTGATGGGGCTGTTTGTTTTTCCCCAGTGAGATTGCCTATCCTTCAACACTATCAGGAATGAGCTCAGATGTCGCTCAGAGCTGAATGAATTGCTTCCCAAATCACTGGGCTCCCCAGAGGCACCCAATATGACCAGGACAAACCAGAGAAGAGATATGAGTTCATAGGGTGCCTACCATCCCTTTTGGTTCCAGGTACTTTGGTCTTAGACCAGAGACCCCATAGAATATAATGTGAGCCACCTATGCTGTTTCAAATTCTCTAGTAGCCATATTTTACAGATGGAATTTTATTTATTTTTAAAAGATTTATTTTTATTTTTGCAAACAAGAACTGGGGTGTAGGCCAGGGGTGCAGGGATGAGAGGATTCACCAGAGACAGAGTGGGGAGCAGAACAAGCAGATCTACTGAAATACACTGATGAGGGGAGCAGTGGGCAAGACTGGAGAGGTCTGCTGTGCCACTAGGGTTAGTTAGCTCCCTGGCTAGGGATCAACTCAGTCTGCAGTGGCTGTCAACAGCTTGATAGCACTGAGACTTTAACCCCTGCACCACCAGGGAGGTCCTACAGGTGGAATTTTAAAAACATTTTATTCAACACGATAATCCAAAGTATCATTCATCATGTAATATAAAAATGTACCGATGAGGTATTTCACGTTCTTTTATTCATATTGAGTATTTGGAATCCGGTGAGGATTTTGCCCTGGGCACATCGCTCAATCTGGACTAGCTGCATATCAGCAGCTCAAAGGAAGGTCCTAAATGGCTAGCAGCTGCCTCAGGGAACAGCAAAGCTCTAGATCATAACTCTTTCAACACCTTCCTTCTTCAAATATGAGACCTGTGAGGTGCCCACATGGCCAGGACCACGGAATTGATATTCTGGAGAGGTTGACTGATGGCAAACAAGTAAACATGCAAATAAACAAGATTATGGGTCTCCCTGTTGGTCTCGGAGTTAAGTCTCAGTGCTACCAAGCTATCACCAGTCACTGGGGAGTGAGTTTGATCCCTGGCCAGGGAGCTGACCCACATGGCGCAGCAAACAGCTCCCATCTCACCCGCTGCTCCCCTCAGCGGTGTATTTCAGTGGATCTGCCTGTTCTGCTCCCCACTCTGTCTCTGGTAAATCCTCTCACCCTCTGCACCTCTGGCCTACACCCCAGTTCTTCGATGCAAAAATAAATAAAATCTTAAAAAAAAACCCACGAAAACAAGACAAGATTGTGATGGGCTGCTGCCTCAGAGTGACTTGGGCACTAGGGTGTGGTGGGCAGAGTGGGTGGGTGCCTTCTCTCGGGAAGAGATGTCTGAGCTAGAAACTGAAAGATGGAGGGAACTAGCTATGTGGAGAGGGAGGCAGAGTCTTCCAGGTAGTGATCGGAGGCTGTGTAAAGGTCCTGAGGCTGGAAGATCCTTGGCCTGGGAGATGCAACTGCGTGTTTGGGCACAATAACTAAAGAGCTGAGTACACAGGGATCAGATTACTTGTTCAGGGTATTCAGGGTTTTGGTTTTCGTCCCAAGCATGAAGAGAAACTACTGATCCATTTTGAGTAGGGGAGTGGCAGAATCTGATATCAAATTAAAAAAAATGGTTATGGCTGGTAACAGAGATTGGGCCAATAGGGACCCCTTTCTCTCCTTCCCACCCAAACACATAGAAATGCATTTCACTAAAGAAAAAAAATAAACAAAACAAAACAACTATGCCATTTGATAGAAAGGTAAATAATCTTGGGCCAGGGAGTTAGACAGGACAGGAATATTCCAAGGGGATTCTGGGTGCTTGGGTGTGGGAATAGGGCTGGGAGGAGGTTCCAGAATATAAACCTTAATGGCCAGGGGCAGGGGTTTTCATGCTGTGCTGAGATGGGGGACAAGGCTTGGGCTCATTTGAAAAGGACTCTTAGAACTGAAACCCCTTCATAAGTGCAGGACCCTGAAAGAGGTCCTTCATCTCCCACTGAAATGGCTTCCTTCCCTCACCAGCTCAGGGAGGAAACAAATCTTGTCTTTGTCTTGTAGAAAACAAGAATCTGTAAGAAATTAGAACCTCAATCCTGCACCATGTGGAGGGGTGGAGTAAAAATTATGCTATATGAGTGGTGTGGGAATTGGCAAATTGGTCCCAAACCAAGGGGTTAGGTGAAGACTAGGAGAGGGAGACCAGTTAGGAGACTCTTGCAGTATTCTTGTTTGTCGAACTTCAATGTGCAAATGAACTGCCTGGGGATCTTGTTAAAATGCAGATTCTGATTCCCTGGGTCTAGGGTGGGACCTGAGACTCTGCATTTCTAACAAGCTCCCAAGTGATGCCAATGTTGCTGGTCCCCAAGCTAATCTTTGAGTAGCAAGACTCCAAGCAACAAACAGATGGTGGCTTGGACCAAATTGGTGGTAGGATAGAGAGAAAAGAATGTATTGGATAGAAAGGTTGGGGAGAGAACTGACAGACAGGACATATAAGGAATAAGGGGAAAAGAGAGTCCCTTGATTTCTGGGTTTCTGACTTGGTAACTGTGTGATGGTAATATCATTTATTGACACAGGGAAGACAGGGCAAGAGCAGGCTCTTTTGGGGGAGGGGAGAGATGGAAGACGGGAGGACTGTTGTGGGAGGGATCAAAAACCCAAGGCCAAGCAGTTGCAAATATTATGCCTTACCTCCTTTCTCTGCAAAATGTCGCTAGGAGGCATCCAGGACAGGGATTATCTATTTTCCAGTGTGGGTTACTGACAACAATCTTTGTTTTGTAGGTCCAATCTGGCGGTTTTAAAAGCTTAATAAATAGCTAATTTTGTAAATGAGGTTCAGAAATGACCAGCAAATTCCCCAGTGGCCCCTCACATACTCAACATATACCTCCCATGATTAGCACAAGTAAACTCAACAAAAAAATCAGTTGAATTTAGTTCTATCATTAGAATCTTCCAGACTCCTCAGCAGGTAGTCAATATGAACAAGCAGAGTACTTGTGAATTATAGTATCCAATACGTGATATAATGTACATAGTTACTTTTTTTTGGACAAATATTTATTTCAAAAAGGAAAAGAAATGATCCTTGTGCCTGACCCTCTACTACAAATACTTCTTGTTCAATAGCTACAATGATTCTTCCAGATAGGTTCATTCTTCCTGTTCTCACACAGAAGGAAAGTGAGGCTCAGAGGGATAAGTCACAGGTTCAAGGTCCCTTACAGACAGTGAAGGGCTGTCTTGAACCTCTGTCTGCCTTAGTCCAAGTGCTTCAGGTGTGCAGCGCTCCCAGTTCTAGGCTCTGCCATGTGGCGATAATGATGCACAGAAATTCAGAAAACATCACTCCAGACATAGAGAAGGTTAATCTAAACAGAGAGGGAAGACAACCTTGTAAATGTACTTGACATGAGGTCTTGCTTTGGTAGTTAAGTGCCAGTGTCCCTGGAGATATTCCTTCAGAGTCAGGGCGAGGGAGGCTCAGCAGAATCTCTCAGATGAGGTGTGCGTACAAGGTGGTCAGAATGCAAAGAGAGACCCCACCAGGCAGCAATTCCTGGCAGTGGGCTAATGCAAGCCAGCAAGGAGGTAGCCTCTGCTAGCTAACAGGGTTTCCTTCACTCTTTTCAACCTCCCATTTTCATCACTAAAATCCAACCTGGTTTTTCCAGGTCCAGGTTAAATGTCTGATTTCTTTAGGTTGAGACAGGTATCCACTTCCCATTCGCTTGTGACACTCTATGATTATTTCTATGACTGCTGTTTCTACAGTAAATGATTATTTTGTGTTTCCTTCTTGAGGTCAGGGACTTGGCTTGGTTAACTTTTGAACCCCCAGAGACAAAACAGTCCTTGGCACAATAATTCCTGGCATATCAGTATCTGGGGGGAAGCAATGAGTAAATATTTTTCATAATAATTTTTCTCTCCTCTGTACCTCCCTGTTAACTTGCGTGTAAAATTCTGCATTAGTTGGTTTATGTCTGAAACAGTAAGAGTCGCTCTAACAGCATTTAAAATAAGATAGTATATTGCTTCTAGGTAAGAGCTAGAGTAGAAGCTGTCCAAACTGACCTGTTGCCATCATGGTGTGGGGGACCCAGGATCCTGCTAGCCAATTGCTGTCATCCCTAGTATGTTGCCTTCATTTGCATGGTTGGAGGTGACTCACCACTGCCTCTGTGCTCTAGACAGCAGGAAGGAGTAAAGAGGAAAAGGAAGACAGGCTGCTTCCTTTTTAAATAGCACACAACACATCTATTCACATCCCATTTTCAGGACCTAGTCATGGGACCAGGTCTAGTGACAAGGGAGACTGGGAAAGGCAGTTTTTATCGGGTTAACCCTCTAATGCTAAAATGTCTATTACTAGGGAAGGAGAGAACAGATATGAGGGAAAAGCAGGGACAAGCAGCAGTGTCTGCTGCACTTTCTTCTCATGCGCTGCCTTCGTGTAGATGTCCAGATGGTTCCATATGATATGGTTGACCTATTTTTTTTTTTTTTTTTGCTTGCAAGGAACATTTGTTATTGAATTACTTGCAACTGTTGAATCATGTGTAGTCCTCTTGTCTGTCCTCTGGGAGCAAGAGTTTTTTCCTGGCAGAGGTTGTATCTTGCACATTCTTAATCTTGTAGCATGCCTTGTAGCTAAATGCTCAATCACTAGTTGCTGAAAGATGGGTGAAGAAGAGAAGAGCTTTTTCGTTGTGCCGGCACCTTGCCTCTCTGGAGTGGGGTCTGTCAATTACATTGAGTCAACAATGCAAATAAATCAGCATCATCTATGTTGAGGTCTCACAAATCTTCAGAGCAGTGAGGGACATAATGCCCTCTTTCCTGCCCGCTGGTGGTGATGCACGGTCAGGAAGAGTCAGATCTAGGACCAAGTGACTCTCCTCCCAGGACACGTCACAGTGTCAACTCCACCACCACCATCTTCTCCCCCATTTCTCTGGCTCTCCATCATCAGGGGTGCCCATTCTTCTCTTTGTAATTTCAGGAACACTTATTTTGAGTTAGAATGCATACATTTGCGGGAAGAGGGAGAAAATCGTCCCGAGGATCAGCATTTTCTAAGGAGTCCTGAAACTGCTCTCCCCTGTACATTTTGGTCATCTGGTTTGGATGGAGAGGTGGAAATTGTTCACTCATTCAGTGAAACTGGGTTACATTTTGACACTGCCTGGCCAGCTGGCCCCTAAGAGGTCTGTTACCATGGCAAATAGGTCACTTGTGATTACCCACTTGACCCAAGCTTGTTATGTCTAGACACTCATGCCCAGGACATCACCCAGGAAATCAAAGACCCCAAAGCCCACCCTATTTTCTAGTTTGTCACATTTTCTCCAGCAGCCTGGACCACGACAGGGCTTCCAGCTCCTTTCATATTCAGGTCTGGCATTTCCTTGCTCTCTGCTCTCCTGGGGCACGGCTGCTTTCAGTGTTTGCTGTCCCTCCCTCCCCCAATCCAGGAAGGACCTGGCCTCTATGACAGCAAATCCATTGCGCCACTTAGGTTTAATTAGAGCACAATGATGGATGATTAGTTTACACATCAAAGCACTGAAACAACTCAACAAATTGGCCCCATCCCAAAGACCAGCACAGGAGCTGGCCTTGAACTCAGAGACTGCCTGCAGGAGGGCTGAGGAGCCAATGATGAAAGCTTGGGCGCCCCATGCAGAGGCGCACTGAAGGAGCTCTGTTTCTCAGTGAAGAGATGGATCCCAGCTGTTTCCAACCTAATTGTGCTTCTGCGTCTCTCTCTCACTTTGACTTTCCAACTCCAAGTCCTGCCTTGGCTGCTGCTTAAAGTTCCTATGTAGTCAACTCTCAGTGACATAGGGACTGATTACCAATCTGTAAGTTATGCAATCTTTTGTTGATTCTCTCTTTTCTACCCTGTTACCTTCCCAAATAGGATTTTGAGTAGTTTTTAGGACACCTCCCAAGGAATGCTTCAGGAAACAGATATGTTCATCTTCAAACGAGGCCATTTTGGTAGCTGATGATTTTTTTTTTTTTTTGAGTTTTGATGGGAAAGGAGATAGATGGAAGATTGTAATGAGGTGGATGAATAATTCCTGAGCATCTTTCACAGAATCTCTTCCCATTCCTTATGGATGATCAAGAGCCAGTCGAACACATGAGAACATTTTATTTGAATGGTCTTGGCCTTTTATTACACATTTCAGATCCTTTACTGTCATGCTGGGGTCCTAGAGAGACTGATGTTATGTTAGGAGACATAACTGTTTGGTTCCTCTAACTCAAAAGATTAGTCTGCTTGTTAGGTTCAGTGTGGAGGGGGTCATTGTTTCCCTCTGAGAATGAATTTGGCAGTCTCCTGTCCAGCAGCACATGGCAAATTATTAAGGAAAAAGAGGCACCTGCATATACCCAGGTGGGCAAAGAGCTACATGGCACAGAGCAAGGGTTGTCATTATAGATTGCTCTCTGATGGAATTATTCTATGGAATTTATCACTTGGGGTCTGGTTGGGTTGGTGACAACTGATGATCTTTTCTGATCCCACCTCTGGTTCCTGGATACATCCAGAGCTAGTTTTAACAACTTGTTAATCATCCCCACATCCACCCCCAGATAACTTCCACCTACTGATAGGAGCATAACAAAAAACCCTTAAAGGCTACTCTGTAGTTGAGTTGAATTGACCCTTTTACTTGGTCTACAGATATGCTCATCAAAGCAGATGGCATGTCATGCTTCAAGGTCATGCACTAAGTCAAGGGCAGAGACTAGAATCTAGTCTTGATAGCCCTTATCTCTCAGGACTTTTTAATTGTTGGGGGAAATAGAACTGTGGCTGCTCAAATATGTCACAGAACACAAAGACTCAGGCCTCTCTCCTGAACAGTGGATGGAGATCCAGTGCCTGGTAGTTACTTGTTTCCTGGCTGTGGGCTTTGGGAGTAGTTGGGCATCAGTCTCACCAGTGTGATGTGGGCAGACAGATGAAGGCTGGCTGCCTCTCACACAGGACAGTGGCCAGGAGCGGTTCTGGGCTCAGACTGCTGTAAGCAAAGCACTTCAGAGACAGGATGACACTGCGTTATTAGCATAAACCAGGAGTCTATTGATCTGGCTGATTAGAAAACCTTCCAAGGCACTGGGGTAATTAGCACAATTTACAGAGTAGCAGTTATCAGCTTCATTGCTTAATTAACAATGTAAATATCTTTCTAAATGACATTTTATAATCATGATCAGACCCTCTAGCATTTGCCCCGCAAACTGCTAATTCCTTCCCAGATGTACGGATAGTTGCCTTCTTTCCATGCCTAACACCCCATTTCTGCATCACATCCGATCAAGCGTTGGTGGATGCCCCACATTGCCTGTTTTGTATCTTACTAGGGGTCTGTTCTGCCTTTCTCTCTCCAGCCTGAAATATACAGTCTGCCAATTGAACTGGCAATTAAAAGTACTTAATTAGACGTGAAAGGGGAGTTCTGTCATGTTCTGGATTCTGAACTATTTTTTATTTATGTGCTTAGCAGGATAAGTCATCTTAAATTAGCATCACATTTTTTCCTCTGAAGAGCATGTGAGAAATGAGACTATTAGGAGGAGAGGTTTAACACAATATTTGTGTACACTAGTCATGGGTGCAGAGAATCATCCCAAACGCATATGTTGCCTTGGCAAGCAGGGCTACTCTTCATATTTATTTTATTTCCTTATCATTTCTTGTTGAATTAATGTTTGTGATAGATTATTTGGCCTGCTAATCAAACATATGGGCCGGGAACTTTGGCGTTTATTTATTTATTTATTTTACTTTAAATTCACCCATTCTTTTGAGTATCAGGCCCATATCATTTCATGTCTAAGCTCCGAATGGCATACACACAAATTTAAAATTTTGTGGCATCCTCGGGGTGGAAAGTTAGAGACTTGTAACCCTCACAGTAAAGAATGCCCAGAAAGTTTTCCTTTACTGGAGGGGCAATGATGTCAGTTGGTGGCTTATTCACTTTTGATCTCTTTGCTCCCACTAACTACACAGTGACCCGCAGTTAAACTACACAGTTAACCGCAGTTAAACATCTCCGAAATATGAGGAAAGGGAATTTAATACAAACCAGTGCATATAACACTGGTAAAGTGGGAGAAAAGGAAAAAATGATTTTGGAGGAATTTGCTTTGAGTTTTAATGAACCATCGTGCCCTTGTTCCCCATTATCATTGATTTGTGTGATAAGTGCCAATTATATGTGTCATAAGTATACTCCTTTTTGTTGAAGACAAGAGATCTTATGTGTGATGCAAATAAGGGTTCTCAGAATGCTAATTTTGTAATGAGCCAATGCATTCTTCAAGGAGTTTATAGTCTAGAGAGGGGAATAAAACATGTGCATAAATAATTATAATGCAAAGTAGGAAACTGGTGTGTCACGAAACAGCACAGAAAGAATTGTGGCCAAAAAAGAAGGGTGGAGAAATAAATTATAGTTGAGAGCTTCTGGTCTGCTTGAAGGTTGAGGGAAATTGGCATAAAAGCAAACTGAGCATGTTGGGTGTGGTTCTCAGATGAGGGGAACTGCAGGAAGAAAACACAGAAGAGAGGCAGCATGAAATTTCAGTAAGGAACAAGATGTTTATATTGGCCATTCTGGGAGGAAGGTGAAGGAAAACAGCATAGATATTGCTGGGTGGTGGTTGAGGGCTCCATCTCTCAGGACCTAGAGCCCAAGGCAACAAAACATTTGCACAACTTCTGTAGACCAAGGACAGGCAAACATTTCATAAATAACCAGGCAGTAAATATTTTTTTAAAAAAAAAATGTTGGATTTCTTCTTCTTTTTTTTTTTTAAACATTTATTTATTTATATATACAAGCTGGGGTGCAGGCCAGAGGCGTGGGGCAGCAAGAGGGTTCACCAGAGACAGAATGGGGAACAGAACAGGCAGATCAGAAATACACTGCTGAGGGGAGCAGCGGGCGAGGCAGGAGAGTTCTGCCGCACCATGTGGGACTCTCCCTGGCTGGGTGTCGAACTCGCATCGCGAGCTGCCGGCAGCTCCACAGTGCAGCGCTGAACCGCTGCGCCACCAGGGAGGCCCCTCAGGCAGTAAATATTTTAGTCTTTGTAGAACATGCAGTTTCTGTCACAACTACTCAACTTACCACTGTAGCACAAAAGCAGTAACAGACAAGATGTAAATAAATGGACATTGCAGTGTTCCAACAAAACTTTACTAAAAGACATTGAAATATGAATTTCCTGTAATTGTCATATGTCACTAAATATTCTTTCAATTTTTCTACTGGCCTCCACTATTGGGGTAGGCAGAGACATGAAACTGTAACCGACTCTGAGATTTACTTCGTCTTTGGCCATATGCCCAAAGTCCGACACGCTTGGATACAGCGGAACAGGGAGCTGCAAGGTCAAGGTGGTAGGTGATTGTAATGGGGTGCATTCGTGCATCAGCAGTGGCGGTTCCGTTCAGGTTGTGGGCCAGGCCCAAGCATCAGCACGCAGCACCAGGACAACCTGGGAGCTATACACTCCCTATGGGTTTAACAGTACATGGTATTTAAAAAGAAATACCTAGGTCAGGAGTTTTGGCAGTCCACGTACGGTAAATGGGGTACATTGACTCTCCTAAATCACTTTTGCTGTGCTGAATTAGATCTTTCTGTTCTCGCAGACTAATAATAACTTGCATCCATCCAAAGCTGCTGGTCCTGGGTGAGGTTCTGTAGTTTCTAGCAAGTGATTTTTCTCCTCCCACCCCTCATCCGGATGACTGCACCAAATTGCCCTCAGGACTGAGACTGGTGGCCCTGTGGGGAGCCTCCTAGCACCTTCCATCTCTTCTCCCTGCCCAGCTTCCCTGAGAGCTAGCGAGGAGGGCCGGGAGAAAGGTCTGGAAGGAGCAGTGAGGCAGCTTTCCCTTGGTGAGTTCGATCAAAACAGTTATCTATCTCATTTCTAGATACATCCAACATAACAAAGAGTTTTTTAAAAAACATAAAATAATTTCTTTTTTGGGATTTGGAATTACCTTTTATGTTTGAATAAGATTGATCTTATTTTTCTCCTTTCCCTCATCTTCCTTACCTTCTCTTCTGCTCACCTAGAAATGTCTTCATTTTTCTTTTCTAACAAGAGCTTACACTGAATGATATATGGCTAACTTAATTTTACATTTCAAGAAGAGGGGTGTGGTCAGCTGACCCAAAAGCTGCTGAGAAGGAGAGGAAGCTAAGGACGAGAAAAAGCCCTTATATTCATGACAACATGGAAACCGTTGAAAACTTAAGATCAGTTTTGGTGTCATGAAGACGGATACCAGTTGTATCTGTTGAAGGATGAGTGAGTGAAGAATTTAGACAGACGGCTCAGACAACTTGAATGGTGGCTTCCCTTCACTTAGCTCTGAGTTTAAATACAACCTCTTTGGAGTGATCTCAAGTATCCATAGGGTGAGTATCACATGACCATATTTTATTGCTCTGCAAGGCACTTATTTATGACTTGAGCACATCTGCTTTCTTTCCTTGTTTTCTGCCACCAGGACACCACATATGAACAATGATTCTGTTTTCTTTTTCTATATCCCCAGAACCCCCCAAAATGGCTTGGAACCTAATGGGTGTTCTATAAACAACTGTTGAATGAATGGGTGAACTTTAGCTATGATAGACAGTAGAGAATTAGAGTGGAGACAGTCCAGTGCTTCTCAAACTTAAATGTACCAAGGAATCATCTAAAGATATTGTTAAAATGCAGATTCTGATTCTGGGGTGGGAGATTCTGCATTTCTAATAAGCTCCCAAGTAAGAACAAAGCTGCTGGTCCATGAGTCACATTTTGCGTAACAAGACCTCTATACCACTTTGGTATGTTACTTAGAATGAACAGGTAGAGGAGATTAAAAAGCAGGAAAGAGGCTATATAAGAGGATAAGAATATAGAGACCCAGGGGCCTCCCTGATGGCGCAAGGGGTTAAGTCTCAGCCCTATGAAGCTAACTGCAGCCACTGCAGCAGGAGTTTGATCCCCGGCCAGGGAGCAACCCATATGGCACAGCAAACCTCTCCTTTCTCACCCCGCTGCTCCCATCAGCAGTGTATTTCAGTGGATCTGCCTGTTCTGCTCCCCACTCTGTCTCTGGTGAATCCTCTCACGCCCTGCACCTCTGGCCTACATGCCAGTTCTTGTATGCATAAATAAATAAATCTTTAAAAAAAAAGAATATAGATACCCAGCAGAGGGGTTGGCGTTTCAAAGGCAGAAGGAAATTTCCCTGAGTGTAACAGGAAAGAAGGAGAAGGGGCAAGTAAAGGAGAACATTCTCAACTAATGGTGTCTGACCGATCACTGAGGTCATCAGCTGAGAGTGAGGGTGCGAGCAGGCTGTGGGAATTCTGAGAAACTTCTCCCCCCAGAGGGTACCCAGTATGCCTATGAGCTCTGTTGTGTCATTTTCTCAATATTAATCTCCTTGGGACCAGGTTGAGTAAGTGTGGCAGCAGGTGAGAGGAACAAGGGTTAAAGGTATCAGTAAGGGAGAGTGATTTTAATGGTGGACCCCAGGAAGTGAGGCACTGGTACTGGGCAAGGCGCTGGTACTCAGTTCCTGCTTTTATGAGGCTTCAGTGGGGAAGTCAATATACATATATAAATATGCATTACATGTAAGTGTGTGTGTATGTGTGTGTGTGTGTGTGTGTGTGTGTGTGTGTGTGTGTGCAACGAACAGAACTGACAAGCCTCACCCATAGTTCCTTAAGCCTTACTGGTGCATTTTCCCAGGCTGGCTTCCAGCTGTAAACAACTGCATCTCTTTGCCTGGCAGCAGGGCAGGCCAGAAGTAGTAGCAGGGGAGCATGTTTCAGTGACCTGAGAGCATCTTTCAGTCAGTAAGTAACAGGAATTGGTATATAAATACCTCAGTTCCCATGCTCTGGGTGTGGGGGGAAGGTAACTGAGGTGTGTGTTCCACACTGGTTCCCTAGTCGGATGAGGCTCAGTTGCCCACAGTGGTAACTTGCTGGGCAAGATTCTCTCTGGGGGCTGCCTTCCCTTCCCTGTCTTATTTCCCTTACTGGGTGTTTTCTAGGATCACCATCCAAATAAACAAAACTGCTCTGGAATTCATTCTTCTTCAGAGTTTTCTTCTGGGGGAACCCAAACACGTGTCGTGGAGAAAGATATAGGTTACCATATGGAGAAGAGGATATCTGTCCCCATGTTGAGTGGGAGTGGACGAGACCTGTGAGTTGGGAAGGAACATGGGGTATCTGAGGGTCTGAGAGGCCACTGTGGCCGCAAAAGGGGGCTGGGATATGGAGGGAAGCCCAGGAGGCCACATCCTTGAGGACACGTGAGAAGTTTAGCATATCTACTTAGAGAACTCTGAGAAACCATTAAGGGGGCTAAAGCAGGACAGTAGCAAGATCAGATGGGTCCCCAACAAAGAGTGGAGAAGGCCAGGAGATTGGGAGTGAGAGAGATGGGTTCAAGGTCTTGGCTATGACCCAGGGCGTGACATGTAGGTTTGTACAAGGAAGTCTCAACAAATGTTTGTTGAAGTAGACAGGAACTCTTAATGACACTTTTCATTGAGCAGAACACCCTGTTTCCAGCCAAAATGAGTAATGGTTCCCCTTAATTAATGATCCTCCTTTTTTTCTGGGCTTCACTTCACTTTATCAGGCATTTTTCTTTAGGAGAGATAACTCCCTTCTTTCCTTGTTCTCCAGTCCTCTCCTTTTTTTCTTTCTTCTTTTCTCTCCCCTTTCCCCCTTTACATAAGGACTGCTCTCTCTCCCTCCAAGTAATCCTATTAATAAAGTTGATTGTTTTGCACAGCCTCCATGTCTATTAATTATGACATTTACTTCTTATCTGTAGCTATCTGAAGACTGCAGATGTAGTCAGTGGAAACAGAGATACATTTTGAATGGGTAATTTTAAAGCGGGTCGTCAGTCAAATGCCATCAAAATGCAAAAAAGAGAAATGTTTCCAAGCACGTTTACTCTTTTGATAGTATCTCCACGTACATGTTCAGCATGCATCTATACTTTTTATGGGAAAAATTCCATTCCAAATGTGATTTATACAAAAAATTGCACGCGTGTGTGTGCATGTTATTTATAATCTGAAATCATGAGACACTGAGCATATTTTCAAGAGATGAAGAAGTGGAGACTCTGATTCAGAGATGACATACATCTGATCATCAATGTCTTCTCACGTGTGGCCACTGTAAATATATTGCTGGAGAACACACCAAGAGATATAGAGTGATATATACTAGTCAGCAAGTTTAGATTTATGGAGCTGCAGAAAGTAACACAAGACAGAGGTCCAGGAAGGCGAACACCCAGGTCATAAATTACTCTGCAAGTGCATGTTGTAAACAGTCACAATTGCATCCTTTCCCCTCTTGTACTCCTTTTTATAAAAATCTTGAAATCCTTGCTCATCCCCCTTTGCAAGCCAGCAAGAAAAAAAAAAAAGACATTAGATGTCTGAGATTTCACATAGCCTTTCATATCCAATATTTTCATTGTCTTAAAAACAAATCTTGAGTAACTGGGAAGGCTTATGTTTCACAACACCCTGGGGTAGACAAGATCTGCTGGTTGGGTTTTCCATATTTGACCTGGTGTCCCCTTTTGACACATTCACCAGTCACCTCATGCCCCTCACCCTGTGTTCTGGCAGGATTTGAGACATGCAAATTGCAAACTGGTAAATAGCAACTTTGCATATTTTGAATAGAAGAGAACAACGTGGTACCACTCATTCTGTTCACAGGGAAATCTGAGATAATGGGGAGTGAGAGCAAGGGCAGAGTGAGGGTCCTAAGTGTTTTCTTCCAAGTGTTTATTATGCTTATTAAATCTATTGTACTGTGATGAATTAATTTGAATTATTTACATGGTCAACCTTTGAGACAATAACCTGATTTGATCAGAAGATGCAAATGTATCATTTCTCTTTGAAATCCAAAAACGGGTTTAAAACTGGAAGAAGCATCAGGACTTGTATCTTTTCCTACAGATACTGGTTACAAACCTACGGTTGTCAGGCTAAATGACATAATGTCAGAAATCAAGAGAATGTGGAGACGTATATCTAAGGACAGTGAAGAGACTCCCCTGTGAGGACATGTCCCCTGGATAGCCAATTTGGAGATGACAAATATTTCAACTAAAAAGCCTTTCAATCCTATTTATCTGAAAATATCCCTGCACTCTGACTTGAGGGTGTTCACCTGCTCAAGTTCCAGTATAAAGGAAAATGACATGGTAACACTGGCTGGGTTTTCATTACATGATGGGTCTAGTGTCGTTTTAGTGAATGTTTGGACTGGAAAGAATTCTTCAGTTTTACTAAAGTGGAAAAGGGCCTCCCTGGTGTTGCAGGGGTTAAAGTCTCAGTCAGTGCTATCAAGCTATCTCCAGCCAGTAGGGCATAAGTTTGATCCCCAGCCGAGGAGCTTCACACACCGTGCAGCAGACCTCTCCTGTCTCACCTGCTGCTCCCCTCAGCAGTGTATGTCAGCCGATCTGCCTGTTCTGCTCCCCACTCTGTCTCTGGTGAATCCTCTCACTACCCCATACCTCTGGCCTACACCCCAGTTCTTGTATACACGAATAAGTAAATCTTAAAAAAAAAAAAAAGTAGAAAGAACTGAAAGTTGCTGTCAGGTACAAAGTATTATAATCTAATTACTTCAAACCTAGATTTCCATTGTGACTTGGGGGAAAAAAAAATAGAGAATGTTGTTCAAGCCTATCTATTTTTTCCCCCTTGGTGTTGGGATGCGTAGAAGGAATTTTGGGCAAAGGTAAAATCTCATGTATTGAAAAGACAGAAGAGGCCCAAGTGATTCTGAAGGTGGAGCCGCTCCGAGGTAAAGTGAACAGCTTGCATCTTGAATATTTTATGAGATCCAGGTTTTAGAACAATGTTTCTGATGTAGGAACACAGCGATCTAGGAACAAAAGGGAGATGGGTCCAGAGAACAGACTGTGAAATTTCTTCAAAATATTAAGTGATCCTCAGGCTGAAAACGGAATGGATGGTGATACTGCAGATTTTTCCTAAACAAGGGCTTGAAAAGCTTAATGATTTATTGATTGGCTCTATGCTAATAGTGTGCCCCTGACTGTGCGCGTGTAAATAAGAGGGCTAGGAGGGTGCAATCGTGTCTTTCAGATATATTTGGTCCAAGCCTACATATTGAAATTAAATTGAAGGGGTGAAGCAATAATCTGAATATTTCAGGGGAGAAAGCCCCACCTCATCTGGAGGAAGGTTAGTACATTCGGTGACCTGGGAAACAAGAGAGGAAAGAACCTAAACGAGAGGAAAGGGGGCCTCCCTGGTGGCGCAGCGGTTGAGCGCTGCGCTGTGGAGCTGTGGGCAGTGCGCGATGCGAGTTTGACGCCCGGCCGGGGAGATTCCCACATGGTGCGGCAGACCTCTCCTGCCTCCCCCGCTGCTCCCCTCAGCAGTGTATTTCTGATCTGCCTGTTCTGCTCCCCACTCTGCCTCTGGTGAACCCTCTCGCAGCCCCACGCCTCTGGCCTGTACCCCAGCTTGTATGTATAAATAAATAAATCTTTAAAAAAAAAAGAGAGAGGAAAGGACCTAAAAAAGGAGAAAGGCTTCCAGGTGTTACCATGGATTGATATTTTCCTTAAAAGAAGGAAGAGGAGGAGAAAAAAGAAAAAAAAAAGTTGTACTGTTAAATCAGGGACACATGGAGTCTGTCTGTGTAAGGAAATCAGCCTTTTCGTTACAAATACGTTTAAAAAGCCCCAGAGAAGGGACGTGAACAGAAGCAATATTATCCACTAACAACCTAACTCCCTTTTAGACATCAGCTGAGACATCAGCAGCAACATTGAACAGGGGGTTTGTCTTAAGATAAAGACTCATCTTTATTTCTTTTAGGATATAAAACTTGTATTTAAATCAATTCAGAGAAGCACTTTAGCTTTAAACATTAGAGAGCAGGGAGAGCCTATTTAATAAAACAGTATTATTTCATTTTCAAAGAATGATACTGGCAGTAGCTCTGAGTTTAAATTCTGTATTCTTTTCCTCAATTATAATTATAGATGGGTCTGAAAGGAAGCAAGCCTATTACTGTCATATTTATTCTTTTGACAGGTGTTATGGGACTGTAATTTGATGAAATGACTCAAAACGCAGATTCTCATCCAAATATAATTCCTGTCATCAACACGAGTGTTTTAGGAAAAGTCCTCCAGCAGCAATCCATATTCAGGAATATGGGGGAGAGCCTGCCTTCAGGGCTTATCTCCGAGGTAGCAACAGCCAGAAGGAAGAGTGGGTGTTTAAGGTAAAGAAGGCTGTTAGTGAGACAGCTTTCTTTTTCATCTGGGTGGGGTTAGATCAGGGAAGGGGCAGCCAGTAGAATGCACGTTGGATTCCCTTATTAGCAGACCCCGAGTCCCGCGCCCGGCCGGCAGAGGGCGCTTGGCGCAAGTCGCCAGCGAGGGTGGTGCTGCGCCAGTGGGGGCGGGGATGGGTGTTGATGGTGGGGGGGTGACGGGGCGCAGGCGCACTCGAGGCCGCCGCGTCTGGGGCTGACGTTCCCCTGTGGAGGCGGGTGAGCTGCGCGGCGCAGGCCGAGGGCGGGGGCGCGGGAGGGCGCGCGGGGGAGGGAATCGGCGTGGTGTCGGGGGCGGGCTGTGCTAATGGAACCTCTAAAAGACCTAGCGGCGACCTTTCCTTCGTGCAGCAGAAAGCCGGGTGCGCCAGGGCGACCTGGAGGAGGGGAGAAGGCCCCAGGGCGCGGAGAGGGCGTGGGGGCCCCAGGGAGCCCAGTGACTTTTGCGAAGCCCGGCCGCCGGCACCACTAGTGACAAGTTCTTCGTCTGGCCCACAGCTCGACGACTGACCTCAGTTTGCCCGGCTTAAAAAGCCGGCATGGCCGCTCTAGGTTTATTCGACTGCAGCACCCGTGAACGCGGTTACCTGGAGTGGCTCACACGTTTTGGTTTGTGCTTCTGCATAGCAGATCAGGTCACTCCCAGGCCAAAACCCCTTAGCCATGCACACTGATCTTTTGTTTGCTTTAAGATAGCACAGGATTCGCCCAGTTGACAGTTGAATATCTTTTACTGGATTTGCAGAGTTGTGCATCCTTCACCATAATCAATATTAGAGCGTTTTCATTATGCCCCAAAAGAAACTTCTCCTTTGATTGTACCTGCACAACCTCCCATTCGCGCAGCCATTTATCTCTCAGTATCCACAGATTTGCCTGTCCTGACATTTCGTTTAAGTAGAGTTGAACAGTGTTTGGTCCTAATGACTGGCTTCTTTCACAGTGTACTGGAGCTCACCCGCGGTATAGCATGTATTACCGCCTGATTTCTTTTTATTACATAGTAATATTCCATTGCATTAATGTACCACATTTTATTTAGCCATTCATTTATTGATGAACCTTTGGGCTAATCTTGACTCTTCATTTCCTAGCCCCTTCTGAATCTGACCCCACCTTCCTGGATGGTATCCTCTTTTCTCTTGTTCTTCCTCCTTCCTGGCCTCTGGGGGCAGGAGTGGGGGGTGTGGCACCTCCTTCCTCCCTCAGACCTTCATGCAGGCTGCTCTCTGCCTTCTCCATCTTCACCTTCACTTGTCAGAATCCAACTTCTCCTTCAAGTCTCAGAAACCTTTCTCTAGAAACCTTCTCTGGCCCTTGAATGGACGAGAGACCCTGATTCCTCTTTGCGGTAATTTAGCAATAATTGAATAATTGGCATTTCTTGTTCAGATATAAGTTCCACTGGAACAGTGGCTGCTTGTTTGTTTCTTGAGCAATAGCTAGGGAATAGTACCAACTCTTGTTGGTACTATTTCAACACAGGTGCGTGCACACGCATTCACCTACTAGGTGTCAGACATAGCCCTGTGTGTATTGGGGACACAGCCACAAATCAAACAAACACCCTGTTTTTATGGAGCTCACATTCCAGTGAGGGAATACAAACAGAAACAACTGAGTGGTGAAGAGTACCTTGAAGAAAAATAGAAGGGCTACTTGAGTTTTGCCTGGATTCCTGGAAACTGGAGGGGGTGAGCCATGTGGGCCCCATGGGATGGTTGGGTATGTGAATGGTTGGGTATGTTCCTTCCAGCAAGGAAGACAGAGGAAGGGGGGAGAGAGGACAAGGAAAATCCAGGTGCTTTCAACTCTAGTCCTCCAGCCCAGGGTATGTGTAGAAAGAGCTAGAGTTGGGAAGATAGAGGCCTACGTACAGAACCCAGCTGTAGCTCTCACCTAGTTCTATGTGACCTTGGGCTTCAGTTTACCACCTTTGTATAGCAGGAGTAACAGACTTGTAGACTAAGTGGTCCCTATGAAATGCCAGCTTCCTCCCTCCAGTGTCTGATACCTGGTAGGTATACACTACATCGATTTCTTCTTTTTTCCTCACACCAGTTTGATGTGTTGGGAGGCCACTGGCACAAAGCAGTATGACATCACAACAGTTCAATTTAGGTTTCTGGTTGCTCAGTACAAGACCAAGACCATCATGTTTGTATTTTGTGTGGCTTTGCTGGTTCGCTTTGGCTGGGATAGCTCACCAGCTTCACTTTAATCTGGTAAGAGCTCAGGGCAGCTTGAGCTGACAAATGTGAAATTCAGGTTGGCTCTTGAACCTTCGAGGCAGCAGTATGGTATAAAAAGCCCAGGATTCAAAGCCAAAGGCCCTGACTTTGACACCTGGCTCTGCCCTCTGCTGGCTTTGTGACTTCAGGACAGTCACTTTCCTCCTGGCTTTAGTTTTCTTTTTGGTAAATGAGAATCACTCACTGCATATTTATTGAGCTTCTGTTATCTTCTGGCACTGATAACTGTGTAGGAGTGTTGAATACAAGATAGTCTCTGTTCACTAGAAGCTTCCAGTCAGAAAGGAACACGGAGAGCCAAGTAGAGCAGGAAACGGTAAGATATTCAAGCACCCAACATGTGCCAGCGCCAGTACTAGGCACTTTACATGTTAGCCTGTTTTGTCTTCAGTCCCCGCTGAGGGGCAAATTCTGTTCTCTAGTTACAGAGGAGGAAGCAGAAGTCCAGGAAAGTAAACAAATCACCTAGGATCACCTAGCTAGTAAACGGTGAAGATTGGCTCCTAAATTACGGTTGTTTGTTTCCAAAACCTGCTCTATGCGCCTCTATCACATTGTTACTAACTGATCACAGTGCAGTATGGTGACCCTGTTACAGGGGTGTGGACAGCATGGGCTGAGCACCTCCAGGAGGTGACATGGAAGCTTGATCTTTAAGGCTCAAAAGGAATTATTTTTAAAAAAAACAGATTTATTAAGATTTTTATTAAGATTAAGAACTGGGGTGTAGGCCAGAGATGGGGGGTGGTGAGAGGGTTCACCAGAGACAGAGTGAGGAGCAGAACAGGTGGATCGACTGAAACACACTGCTGAGGGGAACAGCGGGCGAGACAGGAGAGACATACTATTAACAATAACAGTGAATATATTGGTAGTCAGCATGTAGCCTGTGCCGGGCCCGTGTAAGTGGTTCAGGAGCACTATCTATGCCTCACAATGATTCTATACAAGAAATAGTATTAATTGCCTCATGGACAAATGCATAACACACTCTGAAATAGAATTAAGATACTTGCCTAGGGTTCCACAGCTGTTAAGCTGTGGAGCCAGGATTTGAACCCAAACCATCTGATCCCAAAATCTGTGATCTTAACCTTCAAGTTCAGAATGTGGCTAAAATGCAGGAAGTGTGGGAAGGAGAAGAAAGGAGTTCAATGAGAGACATTAGAACCAGATTTCAGAAGGTCATGGTAGAGAATACTCCACAGATGTTTTGGAGAAGGGGCTTTATGGGGTGTGGTTTTTAAGGAGTGTCCTTGATGAACCTGTTACAGTTGGACTGGAAAGGGGATGACTAGAAGGTGTTTGGGGTGAGAGTCTTACAAAGTTGGGGACTAAGATAATACTAAAGGGCATGAAGGCTATATGGGAGAGGGATTGGAAGAACTGAGATTGCTTGGGAGAAGGGGCACATGCAAAATGGAACCCTGGAGCAGGGGAGAGCAAAACCATTCTTCTCACAATGTTCCCCATCTAGAGGAATGATTGCATATTTAAACAATGGCCTGTGGTTGGGCCTCCCTGGTGGCACAAGGGGTTAAGTCTCAGCACTATGGAGCTGTCAGTAGCCACTGCAGCACGAGTTCGATCCCCAGTCACGGAGATTCCCACATGATACAGCAGACCTCTTCTGACTCGCCCACTGCTCCCCTCAGCAGTGTATTACAGTCAATCTGCCTCCTCTGCTCCCCACTCTGTCTCTGGTGAATCCTCTCACCAACCCCCTCCCCCCCCCACCTCTGGCCTACACCCCAGCTCTTGTATGCATAAATAAATGAATATTTAAAAAAAATAAACAATGGCCTATGCAGGCCTAGTTCACCTTATATCATGGCTCAGAGGGCATCGTTTCTGGTTATTTTCTGTGGTTCTTTCTTTAAAAAAATATGACTTTGCTCACTTATCTTTAGGTGCCCTATGTCAGGGGGTTTAAATGGGGTCGTAGGTTTGTTTCTCAGCATCTTTGCTGGTGATACCAGTTGGCTCCCAGGAAATTTCCTTTGTGGCTTCATTTTCACTCTTTTATTATGTCATATTCTCCTTTGGACTTCCTGAGAAATTTTAAAACATTTCCTTAGTCTTCCTTTTCATTGTGTAATTAACATCAACCTGGTAAACTGTAGGTGATGCCCTTGGGTTTCTGAAAAGCGTGGAGCAAGATTTTATGGACAAGTTGGGAACTAGGTCCTGGTTAACAGTACAGTCCTGTGCTTTTATGAGTGCTTAGACCTGCCCCTGAACCAGCCCTGGGGAGAGTTCTCTTTGGGGTCCTTGGCTCTGATCTGGGTGACATTTGTCGGACGCTCAGGTATGCACATACTTGCAGCAGGTGGTGTTAGGAGCAGGTAAGGGCATGGGCTTTGGCATCAAATCAACTGTAGGTTTGGTTCTAACCTTACTGTGTATCAGCCGTGTGGCCTCTGGCAAGTTATTTAACTCGCCAGAGCCTCAGTTTCTTCATCTATAAAATGGAGCTAATGATACCTACCCCGTGAGCTTGTTGTAAGGACAAATGAGTGCTTAATGCTTATCTGGCACGTATTAACACTTTGTGTGCTGGTGCCCTTTAAATTTACCAGTGCTTGGGGCCGGTCATTTTCTGTGCCACCGCATGAATGGTATAAGCATTCAATAAAACATACACAACTCCTGAACTACTGGATATTAAAAAAAAACTGTAATATCTCTCATAAAACACCTTACACTTCCACCAAAACAATGTGTAAAGCTTCTAGACTGAGTACGATCAAAGAAATAGCTCCTAACAGTTCCAAATAAGTCCACCGTGGCGTGAAAAACCGGAGACTAGATGAACACATATTAATACATGAGTGGCCACCTGATACTGGTGACAAAAACACGTACTAATACGTGAGCGGACCACGAAGTGTTAACCACTTTCTAAATTGTAGGTCGTAAGACAAGCCGTCAACTGCGGAAAGTTCCTGGCAGAAGATCGAGGTAACATGTCATCCCTGTGGTACTTGGGCTGAGTGCTCCGGGGCCACACATGCTAGGTGCTCTGAATGGTGTTGCGTGAGTGACTGACACTGCTTGCAGGGGTTAATCTCTCTCTCGTTCTACCACATTTGTAGCTGGTGTGGGATTCTCTGTGCATTTGTTGTGCTGAATTGAGTTGAACCGGATAACAGTCAGGATCAGGCACCCCAGAGATTGTGGTAGATTGTGGCTCTGGATTGAACTAATAAAATACAAGAAGGGGAGACAGATTGAAGAATAGTTCGTGGAAAAGCGGTGCCTTTGAGGCAAATGCCAGAGCCACATGAGGGCCCTGGTCACAACACAAGAACATCGGTTTTTCTACTGGATAGTATGTTTAAAAGTGAAATCGATAAAGAGGGGGTGTGTGTGACCAGAGGAAGGTAAGATGGGGAAGCATGGAGATCACAGCGCCTTTAGAATCGCTGACTTGGGAAAGCAACAACCTAGAAGCTGGGATAATTGCCTTTGGATAATCAAAGACTGGACTTGGGAGGTAGATTAGGGGATACTTTACCCCCGAAGGGCAGAGCTCAGAACAAATGGGTGGAATTTTACAGAGCAGATTTAGCTCATGATCAAAAGGACTTTCTGAGAGCTCGGGCTGAATGAAAATGGAGCGCTCAGCCTCGAGAGGTCATGAGATCCCTGCCACGGGGTCATGTTAGGGGAGAAAAGCTGACGACTTCCTGCCAGGGACGGAGAGGAGAGAGTGCTTTGATGCGGGATAGGAGAAGGTCGATTGCAGTACTTGGGTTTTGAACGACTGCCTACTTGGGATTGTTTTTCTATTCATTGAGTGAACACCTTTCACTGACAGCCTACTAGGAGCCAAGCCATGCTACCTGCGGTGTTTTTTTATTCCCATAACTTTATAATTCATTAAAGACTGCAGGATGAATAGCCAGAACTCAGTTCTGATTCAGGAAAAGGTTAATAAATTTTACTGAATCTTTAGTTTAAGAGAAAAAAGATGCATTTTTTTTCTCTTTAATGTATACAGAGCCAACTGAATCAATGAAATCTATAAACCTCCACTAGTCTCAGTTTATACCAGGGACTTCCTCTAGTAGGCCATTCTTATTTTTGACGGAAGGATTAAAAGAGCTCCAGAGCATACTGTTTTCCTTTTCATACTTTTTAAAAAAGATTTATTTATGCATACAAACTGGGGTGTAGGCCAGAGGTGTGGGGTGGTGAGGATTTACTTGAGATAGAGTGGGGAGCAGAACAGGTGGATCTACTGAAGTACACTGCTGAGGGGAACAGTGGGCGAGGCAGGAGAGGTCTGCTGCCCCATATGGGAAGCTCCCCGGCCAGGGATCGAACTTGTGCTACAGTGGCTCTGGATAGCTTCATAGTGCTGCGACTTAACCTGTTGTGCCACCAGGGAGGCCCCTCCTTTCCTACTCTCCCTGGCATGGAAAAGGATGGCTGTGTTCTTTTGTTTAACCCTCCCAGTCTTGCTGTGACTTGGGCCTGTGTACTTCCACTATCCTACTTATCTTCAAGGCAAAGGAAAGTGGCCTGAAAGTTCTTGGGGAGGGTGTGGAGTTCGACTGAACCACACTCTGTTGAGTGACCACTGTATGCCAGGCACTGTAAGAGTAACACTGTGACAAAGGAGCATGTAGTACAGTAGCAGAGGAGACAGAGCCAGGAAAAGTGCAGCATGAATGGGGGATTTGGTTGCTGATGGCTAGAGATTGGCAGTTGATTGGAGAAAGACTTGAACACACACACACACACACACACACACACACACACACACACACACACACACACATATGACCTGTGTGTTCTGTGGACATGATTCAAGGGTATCAAGTTAGAGACTCAACAATGAGGTCTGTTTTTGGAAGCTAATTCTGGCTGCATGCAAGGGGATTATGGAGGAGGAGACAGACGGGTATCAGATAATACAGGATAAAGGGTCTGAGAGTCTAACAGAGCATGGGAAGGAGGGGCCCCCTTTCCTTTCAGCACTCAGAGAGCAGGAGAGCCCACCCTCCAGCTCTGCCACTCCCTCATTATATATTCAGGGGCACGTCCACTCACTTGTCAGCTTCCACATCTGCAGAATGGAGATGATGATGCCTTTGTCAGAGGCTTGCTGTAAAGAGCTCTGGCACCACACTTAGCACATAGTCATCTCTGAGGCAATGGTGAATTTCATGGTGGAAGGGTTTGAGGATATTCTTGTCTGCTGGCCTCTCCAGGCTGAGTGACACAGGAGGCACTGGTGGCCTGTAGGGAGTTGCAGGTGTGGAGGGAGAAGGAGGCTGAGGAGACTGGAAAAGGCTTGGAGTAGATTGGGCTGGGGAGAGAGGGCATTTCTGCCAGAGTTGATGGCCAAGAGTGCTCAGGGCGAGAAGGACCCTGCAGAGGAGCGGGCATCACACTGAAGTGGATAGACGCTCGGGGCTATCTGGCTAACTTTCTCCCTGAGGGCAGGGAGAAGGAAGGCTGTTTTCTGAAGGTGGGGTTAGATTTGGAGTTTATTCAGTCAACAAGTACTTATTGAGGAATCCACTATATGGCCATTGCTGTGCTAAGCATTGAGGGAACAGAGATGAAACCACCTGGTAGAGTCCTTGTCCTCATGGGGGTTTGGTCTGTGGGGATCATGGAGAGACAAACACTCAGGGAACAGGGTGATGCCTGCTGATAGAAACAGGTGTAGTATCTGTGGACAAACAGCTAAGGGACAGAGAGGCTATTTCTGTGTGGAGGTAAGAGGGGGTAAGCAAAACAACTTATTTAGAGAGTGTTAGGCATGCACAGAATCAAGAAGACTGGAGAACTGGGCAGGAATCCAGATGTTTCTGGAAGTCCAGGCAGAAGGACCTATAGGGACAACTCTTATCAGGATGAGGCTGCTCTGGACACACGACGACTGGGGACATGAACTCATTTTCAGGCTCTTCGTTACTCTGTTCAAGGCCCCTTTCTAGAGGAAGAGGTATACTCAATTGGCCCTCCTTGGCTCTACTGCTCTCCATGTAGCTGTGAGAGATGGAGCCACTGATGATAGTCTTGACAGACCAAAGCCGATGGGAAGGGAAGAAGTCAATCCTTAAAGAGAATGGGATGTGTGTGTGAGGGGAGTGTGTTAGGAAGAGCCACAGATGTTCACTAGAGGAAGAATCGAAGTTCATTTGGAGAATGGCTAGTACTCCAGGCAACACCCACCCTGGGCTCCGGAGCCCTCTGGGCTAGAAATCCTGGCTTCTACACTCACAGCTCTGTGACCTTGGACAAGTTTCTTGCCTTCTCTTTGGCCTCTGTTTCTTTTTTTTTTTTTCCATTTTTTTTATTGTTATTTGTGTCTTTTACATTTTGTATTCCCCTTGGGCAGCCCACCACCAATTCACCCGTGATCCATCTCCATGGTCCCCTGTATTCTCCTCTCTTCCATTTTGTGCCCTTATCCTCCCCTCCCCCCTCCCCCACCG
>PVIJ01015432.1:0-36544 GCA_004024925.1 Scalopus aquaticus
GGTACATATACACAATGGAATACTATTCAGCATGGAAAGAAGATAAACACATGCAATTTGCAGCGACATGGATGGAATTAGAGGGAATCATACTCAGTGAAATAAGCCAGAAAGAAAGAGAAAAATATCGAATGGTTTCACTTATAACAGGACTATAGGGAGGCCGGGTGGGAGAGAGACAATCAGTGGGGGGGGGGGGGGGGGGGGAGCTGGAGGGAGGGAAGGGAAAGGGCACAAAATGGAATAGAAAAGAACACAAGGGACCATGGAGATGGATCACGGGTGAATTGGTGGTGGGCTACCCAAGGGGAATGCAAAATGTAAAAGACATAAATAACAATAAAAATATATATTATATTAAAAAAAAGAAATTATTTTTACAAAGCAATGAAAATAGAAACTATTCCACACAGAATCAATATGCATAAACCTGAGTGATCATAAGTAAAATCGTGGAGGAGACAAAGTTGGCTTTTAAAGTCTCCCCACAGAGATGGAGCCCAATAGACCAAAGTTGAAATTCTGTCCCTTCATTGCAACTTCCTCTACCTTGCTCCTTCACCTCACTGAGCCTCAGTTTCCTCAGCTGTAAATTAGGAGCAGTACAGTTGACTTTGCAAGATTCTAATAAACTGACACATCACATTTTCTCATCATGTACCCTCCAATATCAGAGGAGAAGTTTGCCTATTCCTCTGGAAGGAACTGAAAGTTAACTGCAAAGTAGACTGAAGTCCACCTCCACTTTCATTGTTTTCTACACCTGATGTGCTTGCAAGACTGCTCTGTCTGGTACTAGTGATCTCTCCAACCCGGTCTACCAACCAGTCTCTCCTTTACCTGTGTAATTCAGTCTCATTGATCTTCTATTTCTTGAATGTGTGCTAATCCCCATCTACTTCAGGGCCTTGGCTAATATTCTTCCATCTGTACCCACATCCCTCCCATCATCACACCCCACTTTGCATTTGTTTAGCTCTTCTCATGCTTCAGATTATGCTTCCTTGCCATTGTTCTGGGATTTTTAAGATCTGTGACGCTCTCCTTCATAGCATTTAATCTCATCTTCATGGCTAACTCAATCTGCTTCCTTTACTGGAGTTTTAATTTCCTGAGATAAAGGGTCATTTTGATTTTTGCCCATCAGGATATCAGCACTTAACATAATATTCAGTAAATATTTGTTGAGATGACTAAATAAATCTTAAAAATTCATATACTTGTTTGAAATAAAAAAAAAAAACCAATGTCCAAAATAAGGATGGCCCCCTAAATTGGCCCCTTTAGAAAGTCATGTTTAGACTTCTCTGATACTGATTCAGTGCTGTGTCACCCGAGTCAGTGTCCTTCCCCCCTCTGAGAACAGGGGAAGACTCTGAAACAGTCATAGCTAAATTTATCCTTACTGTTCTCTTGCTCCATTCTCCTTCAGGACCAGCTAGTTACTAGCAAATGCCTCTAATTGCTGTGACTGAAAAAGAAAAGGCGTTCCAGGAACATTCTCTTATGTGCCTGTTGAAGCCATTACCATACTTAAGTAATAGGCCATCCTGATTTTTCTCACTGAAAGAGGCTAACTCCATGGAGTAGATTCTCTTCAACAATAAGCACCTCAGGGTGGTCCTACTGAGTTCTTTGGGAAGAGTAGACAAACTGCCACTTCCTCTTAGATTTCAGTTTCCTAGTTATGGTTTGGATGGCACATGAGGTCATGTTTGTAAAGTGATAATCTCAGTTGGTTTATGAATTTTTCTCTCTGTATATAAAAATCAGAAAGCTTAAATCCCTGGAAAATTATCTGTATAATTTTCATTAATTATCAGATAATTTTCCAGGGTCAACTTTGTTCTGTTTCGTGCTATCTGCTCTAGAAAGAGATAGGAACTGTATTCACTGTTGTAGCAGACGATGGTTTATCCCACCAGTTTCTTAAGGTGAAGAATTCTCCAAAGAAAGACAAGTGCTCAGGTGGGAAGTGAACAAACTAATACACAGATGTCCACTGAAGCGCTTCTACTTTCTCAGTTACTTTTCATGCCCGTGTTATGAGAGTCATTCTTTCAGGGAACAGGCTTTTCCAGTCATTAAAGTGCAGATATTTTGTTAGAGAATATATCATAGTATAAGGATTATCTGGCCTCTCAGAACTGACATACTGGCTGGTTCCATTTAGCTTTGGGGTGGCTCCATTTCATTGTCTATAAAATGGGGTTGTAGAAGGGCATTTCATATGAGATTGTGCAAAATATATATTTAGACTAAACCAATGGTAATCTTCTTGAAAACCTAGTTTCTTAAGAAATGTCAGAGGTAATGCTCCTGGCAAACAAGATTCAAATCTCATTCAGGTCATAAGCAGACAAATCATGATTAAAGTAGAAATGTGTGGTGAAAGAGTTGAAAACTCTTAGGAACAAAACAAGTGAAGTCCTTTTCCTGAATACTTATCTAACTTTACACCTTAGTTCAGTCCCTTCCTAAGAGCTACTTCTGAGGAATGAAGGCAATAATTAATTAATAATTAATATAATTCTGAAGAAACAGCTGTCTACTTGACATTTTTCTTCTTTAGTAAAGTTTAGTAAAGAAAATGGTATCTTAATTGGATGTTCTCTTGACTAAATAATATGAAATTATTAAATGAAGACATAGCAAAATGAATTTTTTATTTTACTGGTTCTTTTAAAACATATTTGCTATGCCCTGTACTAGGTTCTGTGGAAGCAGAAATGAAATATGTCCCCTGACAAAAGAGGTTCATATAAAATGAAAGAGACAGCCAAGTAAATAGACAAGTCCCTGAGGAGAGTGATAGCAGGAGCTTATTATGAGCAAAATATGGTTTGCCAGACCAGTGGGTAGAGGAAGATAGTTTGCAAGAAGGCATGAAGCATTCAAGAGCAAGTTGTGTTGGGAAACATGGCAGTGGTTGGGCAGCAGCGCAAAAGATGAGACTGGAACGTTTTGCAGACCAAGTCATGCAGGTGAGGACGCCTTGCTGAGGAATTAGAGATTCACAGTGGGAAGTCACTGAAAGGTTTTAATTAAGGAAACAAAATGGACTGATTTGCAGTTTTGAGAGCCCATTTTAACAATAGTTTGGGGGAAGAAGAGGAGAAGAGATAATGGATTTATGATGCCCCCAAGGTAATCGTGCAGTCCTGGCAAGAAAGCGCAAACGTCTCAAGTATCATGTACAAGGTAATATTTTCTCCTCTAATGCAAAAGAAGTAGTTCAATTTTTGATCATCTTATTTTGCAATGGTGCTCTTGCTCTTATGCCTACTTTGGAAAGGAAAGAAGGAAGACACTTGCTTTAAAAGTATTTCTTAGAAAATTCACACTGGGCCAATCACTTTCCCATGTTAATAACGTGAGGTAGAAATTCTTTCTAACCATTTCCAATGGGGGAAAAATGCCTGAATCATACTTGTTGTGACTATACTTCCTTCTGTGTAAAGATATTTCCAAAAGTAGGGGCTGCATTGATTTCAGAACTTTGGAATGCCATTAATTAGACCAGCAAGAGTTCTTCCCCATGTGATTCTTGTTTGCTGTGCTCTCTTTCTCAAACTGTTCATTTGTTCTCTATTTCCTAAATTCAGGTTCTCCCCTGTTTGAAGCACAGGGTGTAATTGTAATTCTAGCTCCTTTTTGTTTGAGTGGAACCATGTGAGCATTTCTGGCCAGTAAGTTTGAGTGGAAGGGGTGAATGTCACTTCAGAAGAGGATCATTTAATTGCTACTGTAAGGCACTCCCCAGCTCTTTATTAGCCTAAATCCTGAACTGATCCCAGAGTAAATTTCTAGGCTTATCCATGGTGGAAACATTGAATGAGTGGGCAATTACCCTTTGTTATCTTAATCTAGAGTTTCTAAATCTTGGTATTAGTGATGTTTTGGACTGAGCACTTTCTTGAGATGTAGAGAGTTCTCCTATACACCAGAGGCTCTTGGGAAGTAACCCTGCCCTCTACTCACTAGATGTCAATAGCACCCCTCCCCCACTTGTGACACCCAAAACTGTGTCCAAACATTGTTGAATGTTCCCCTTGGGGATAATTGCTCTTGGTTGAAAAATGTTATTTTAAGGCCTGAGATTTTAGTTATACTGCAGTGTAACCTCGCTAGACTGCCAAATACTCACCCCTTGTTTTCTGCTTTTACTCCTTCCCTTGTAAGGTTAATTTTCCATATATACTTTTGAGTTGTGAAACATTATGTTTTATATCCTAACAATGTGTGACCTTTTTTAAAATGTACTTAAAGCTATCGTTAAGTTCAAATGCTATTAAAATTTTCCCTTTCATGGTACCTCCCGCAAACTAGTCCGTTGATTTCTAATAATATATGTGTCCCTTGGCAACAGTTGTCATTAAAAACGGTAGGAATATTTTTTTACTGTTTCCTACTTTATTTGCAATCCAGGTTGTTGCCATAAACAGGTTCAATTTGGTTTGAGAATATACACGAGGTAAGCAAAACACTGAAAAGTAAGGCTCTTGTTTTCAAAGAGTTTGCAAATAAGTTAGACATATGCATTCATAAGAAAATATAATATATTCTGTGTACACTTTTACCCTATATGTAAAATGCCTACACTGCTGCCTGGCACATGGGGGCAATAATGTTAGCCATTATTAGTATAAAGATCATTTATACTTAAAAAAAATTCCCTATGTCCTCCAATACACAGTAAAATCTTCAATAGCAGGGACTATATTTTAGTCATCTCTGAATTCCCAATGTCTGGTACTTTGGTACAAAAAAGACACTCAAAAATGTTAAATGAATGAACATGAGTTAAAAAGGAAGTATGCAACACATTCTACTTGTATTTAAAGGAAGAAAGAGAACCTTAGACTAAATATTCCAGGAGTACTTCATGATGGTTCTTTTCTTTTAAGTAAAAGGTAAAGCATTTAAGACAAAATTCTTTGTACTTGAGAATCATGATTTCCATGGTGGGTTATTTCTTTTCTCTGTTTCTCTTTGGGAATGAGTAATGCAAGTAATAAAAAGTGTGGGGTAAATAAAGCAAAATTGGGTTCTGAAGACCTACATTGGAATGTTAGCATTATCACACACCATCTGTGCAGGAAAATGTAATATTCCAGATCCTTGGTTCCTACATCTGTAGAATGATAATTATTAATAATACCTGTTCTGCATATATCAAGGAACTGTTATAAGGATCTCTGTGATGCATCCAAAACATTTAATAAAACCCCATTCATGTGAAATGTGTTATTGTTTCCAGTTTACAAGTACTAATTAGAAATCCCTGGAGACTAGGCATAAGTTTTGCTGAGCATCTGGAAATAGGTGTGTAGAGACTGATACCTAGGCAACTCAGAGTGAGATGACAAAACAGAGAATAGAGGCATTGGCTTAAAATTAATAGAAACCATACTCCACTTATTAGTAGCAGTTAGTTAGAAGGACCTGGGGTTAATCAACGAGAGACAGATGTGCTGTGGAATCCTCCCTTACCTTGCTGTCATTGGGAGGCCTGGTAGAGGGGTTCTGTGCACCTGTGATGTTCTTCCTACCTGGGACCTTCTGGACTGTGTATGTTCCATCCCATTTTTCTCGCTCTACTTGAGGAAAAGATAAAAGAGCTTGGGAACCACTCAAATGTTTTATTAGAAAGGGAAGAAGAAATTACATAGGGAGAAGATGAGGAATGAGAAGGTACTGGAAATGAATAGAAAAAGGTTGACAATAAGACTGGTGAGTCTGAGAAAAGGGGAAAAGATGAGATGGAATCACAATCCCTGTAGCTATTCAGTATGTAGGAGGTTCTTTCCCACAAGAACTAGCCTTTTACCAAAGTGTTATTTAATATTCCATAGAAAATGAGAGGGATTCATAAATATGAGTGAGTCAAGAGAATTTCAAGAGAAGGGGAAGATTTGGGTGGTTCACTGACATCTTGTGGCTTCTTTGGACCTCATGTGGCCAATCAAGAGACAGGCTGTGGTTAGCAAGGGCTCACCACATGCCTGAGATACTCCCCAAACCCGCTGACCACCTTTTTCTCCAGCTTCCTTGTGTGATGGCAAATAGCGAGCTTGGATGATGAAAGGTTTGATGTCTATCTGTAAATATTTGACAAACTCACATTGAAGATGAAAGAGGCTGGTTTTGATGCCTCCCAAGGAGAGAATGTGGGCCAAGGAGAGGTAGATTTTAGCACAATATAAAGATCTTTCTAAAAATGTAGGTGCCCTGAAAATCAAATGAACTGCTGATATGGTGACGATTTTCCTGTTATTAGAAGTGCTTGAGCAGAAAGTAGAGCAATATCTACTTGGTATGGTAAGAAACTGAAATGCA
Organism: Scalopus aquaticus; assembly: GCA_004024925.1. Lineage (NCBI taxonomy): Eukaryota > Metazoa > Chordata > Mammalia > Eulipotyphla > Talpidae > Scalopus > Scalopus aquaticus. Next base: position 6,340 of record PVIJ01015432.1, read on the forward strand.
AATCCTTTCCAATTCAACATTCCTATTGCTTTAGTCCTATCTTCCACCCAACACAAGCATTTCCTCTGTAGCATCCTTGGAAAATGGAACCCTCTAGCCAATTTTTTTGGAGCACGCACTTGTTAAGGGTGCATACTAGTACTTGCAGTTTGATCTTATAGAGGTGGTGATTCATTTATTTATAGAAGTTTCCTGGGAAAGGTAGAGGAAATGATTTCCAGAGGTCAGACTGGAGAACTATATTTAACAGAAAAGATAGGAAGTCTATCCATCCCTCAGTTTGTGAACTTACTGAGAAAACATAAAGCTCTAGCACTCATTGATTTTGTTTTGTCTTTCATAAAAGATGAATTATTCTTTTTTTATTTATTTTTTTATTTTTTAATTTATACATACAAGTTGGGGTACAGGCCAGAGGCGTGGGGCGGTGAGAGGGTTCTCCGGAGACAGAGTGGGGAGCAGAACAGGCAGATCAGAAATACACTGCTGAGGGGAGCAGCGGGCGAGGCAGGAGAGGTCTGCCGCACCATGTGGGACTCTCCCCGGCCGGGCGTCGAACTCGCGTTGCCGCTGCCAACAGCTCCACAGCACAGCGCTTAACCGCTGCGCCACCGGGGAGGCCCAAAGATGAATTATTCTTTACTGAAGATGTTCATCGATATTTATTTAGCATATTGTAATTTGAAAAGTTTTTCATATTTAAAAAAAGTGTCATTTAAGCTTCAGGAAAACTACATTATCCTCCCATTTCACTGGGGAGCACTTAGAAAATAATGAACACTGCAACTTGAATATGTGTCTTCTCAGGGACTGTGCTGAAGACTTTAAGAGCATTACCACTAAGTCTCATAATATTTGTACATAGTAGTTGTTCTCCCCATATTATTCCCAAAAAGCAGAGGCCCAAGAAGTGAAGCAGCAGGTCTTGATAATCAGGCTACCACCAGCAGAACAAATATTCAGATCAAAGAGTATGAGAAACAGGAGTTCAGAGTTTGTTCAACACTCCACAAATATGAATGTGACACGGTTCTTGGTCTCAAGTTGCTCATGCTCTAGGGGGCCACATGTCTGCCTTCTGGGCTGGAGCTTGAGCAGCCAGCCTGGAACGTCATCTAATGTATCTAATGTAATGGTCACAATAACCTCACCAGAAAGGTATGGAGAGATTAAAGACTTGCCAAAGGCCACACAGTTATTATGTAGCAAAGCCTGAATTTTTAGCAATTCTCCTGGAATTCAAAGCTTCATAGTCTTTCAGAGTCTCTAAACTTAGCCAAAATTTAAGCTCAGTGCTATTATTCTCATACTTAATTGATTCTCTTTGCCATTTGTGACAAAATGGATGGAACTGGAGGGGATTATGCTAAGTGAAATTAGTCAGGAGAAAGCCAAATACTGGATGATTTCACTCATGTGGAATATAGAGAAACAAAATAAAGGAACGGACAAAACTAAGCTAAAGTGAACCTTAGAGTCTGACTATAGAATTGAGGCTAGTAAAGGAAGAGGGTGAGGGGTGGGGAGCAAAGGGCAGAGGGGCCCAGTGGCCTAGGATGGACGATTATGAATGCCTTTATGGTGGGTGTGGTGTGGTGACATACATCTGAAGATCTGGAAACCTTCATCTCTAAATTCTGTACGATGTTGTAAACAGTTAAGAAAAAAAAAGCTTCATTTTCTTCCAAAGACTCTAATCTTCGGTACAATTTCAACTCAGTAATGTTACTATTCTCATACTGAGTTGGTTCTCTTTGCCCACAAAGACTTTTTCCACCTTTTCTCATGACACTCAAAACTCCAGATTTTCAAAAGATAAACTAACTCCCACTTTCAACAAAGCAATTTTGGCCATTGTTCACTTTCCATTTCAGAATTTCTCTTTCTTCATGCACCCTACATTCCTACCTTTTTCCCTTCCTGGAAGAGAACAAAACAATGTGCATCTTCCTTTCTAAGTGAACTTTCCCACTGTGTTCATTTTTTTTTTTTTTTTAAAGATTTATTTTTTTTTTTATTTATACATACAAGCTGGGGCACAGGCCAGAGGCGTGGGGCGGCGAGAGGGTTCACCAGAGACAGAGTGGGTAGCAGAACAGGCAGATCAGAAATACACTGCTGAGAGGAGCAGCGGGCAAGGCAGGAGAGGTCTGCCACGCCATGTGGGATTCTCCCCAGCCGGGCGTCGAACTCGCATCACCGCTGCCGACAGCTCCACAGCGCAGCGCCTAACCGCTGCGCCACCGGGGAGGCCCTGTGTTCATTTTTTTTTTAAAGATTTATTTATTCATACATACAAGCTGGGGTACAGGCCAGAGGCGTGGGGCAGCGAGAGGGTTCACAGAGACAGAGTGGGGAGCAGAAAAGGCAAATCAATGGAAGTACACTGCTGAGGGGAGCAGCGGGCGAGGCAGGAGAGGTCTGCCACACCATGTGGGATTCTCCCCGGCTGGGCGTCGAGCTGCTGACAGCTCCACAGTGCAGTGCTCAACCACTGCGCCACCAGGAAGGATTCCCCCCCCGCCCCCCACCGCTGTGTTCATTGCAAACTAGTATAATGGTCAGAATAATGGAAAGAGCACAACCAGACTTTACTCCTGACTCCGGGGTGATACTGAGTTACTTTTCCATGCAGGACATTTTATTTTGTTTTTGTGTTTTTCTTTTTAAAGAAAATGAACAACAGCTAATTGAATCATGATAACAAGTCTGAAGATAGATGATGTTACTACCTTTGTTAAACAAATAATGAAATAGAAACTTTGTGAGAGATTAAGGAATATAGCCAGAGGCACACAGAAACTGAGTGATAGAGTCAAGATTTAGCCCCAGATCTGTCAGAACCTGGAGTGCATATGCCATGAAGTGTGGTGCCCCTTGTCTCACTGGCTGTAATCCCCTTTTTAAAAAAAAAAAAAAACAAAGTTGGATCAATCAGCTTTGTTTCATTTCTGGTAATATTTCTTCTCAAAAAATGATAATGAGGAACCCAACTGCTTATGTAGAAAACAAAAAAGCAGTCTTTAGTGTATTTTTTTTATTTCCAACTTACAGTCTCATCTACATGTATGGATATGTCATGCAGGCTTATCATTTACTATAAGGGCAACAGAAATATTGAAAAATTATGTCTCAATAAGCGTAATTTTGAAGTCAGGTGTTATGGATCATAATTGGCATCAGAGTTCAATTATTCCAGTGATTTGTTTTGGTTTCATGGCATAAAAGTGTTGATTCACACAGAGGCGTCTTTACAAAGGCGATAATAAATTTCAGTGGACAAGTTTATTCTTCCAGTAACAATTAGTATTGAAAGAGAAGTGATAGCATATTTTTATTTCAAGATCGAATCACTAATAGCTGCTCAATTTTGTTACTTTGTGTTTCATTTGGGGAGTATTAATAAACTGAATCCTATCCAGCCAGTTGGAATGTCTTTGTCAGGAACTACTTTTTAAATACATATGATAACAATATAAGATTTCTTAGTGATTTCATTAAAAAAAAAAAAACTCAGATGTCATAGCAATATCTCTGTCACTGTTCAAGTCTACAAAAATCTGCTTTTTTTTTCCTATTAAGTTCCCTTGCCGACACCTTACTTGCAATTTATAGGAATGAAAATATGAAAATCTTCTGAAATGCTCTTGTGTTTTTGTTAGTTACTTAATAAATGCAATTCCATCACTGATGAGCACACTTTCCCCCTCCCTTAAAAATCTTTGAAGGCATCCTGCCTTCACTTCATCATATAACTTTTTTAATAGGGAGGGGTAGGCAATTCTGAAACATACTACTGGTATCATTACAAATTATTCTTAATATAATGTGGTCTAACCCAACACTATTTAGAAAGAAGTTTGCATGTTTGTAACAAGGTAACATGTGCTATTAAAGAGTCATCCTACCTCTTGAACACATCCTACTCAGAGCCTGGAAGAGGAATAGTGCTTCTATGCTTTTCCCAGATATTACTTACATATCATCTGTACAGATGTTAACTATAATTTGGCCATTTTAAAATAAAATATCAATTTTGTTTTCATCTGCATGAATCCAACATAGAAAAATAACAAATATGTTGAGAGCCATAGTATTTAGTAGTAAAGCTCATGAAAGAGTCCTCAAAACTAACTGCTTTCGTTAATCCATCACATATTTTAGATATTAACTATTACATTCCTCTCTAGATGTATCATCAGATAATGGAAACAGGGATATACATACTTTTAGAATAATTTTGTCCTTTCACATTTGGGCTGAATAGTTAAAAGTAATGGGTTTTACAAGATGGAAATAGAAGATACCTACGTCAATATAATAAAGGCTATATGTCACAAACCAATAGCTAATATAATACTCAGTGGTGAAAAACTGAAAACTTTCCCCCATAAAATCTGGTACAAGAGTGGATACCCATTATCACCAGTTCTGTTCAACTTAGTACTAGAGGTTTTGATCAGAGCTATCAGACAAAACCAGGAAATAATAGGAGAAAATTAAGCTATAGCTATTTACAGATGATATAAAGACCCTAAAGACTCAATCAAAAAGCTGTCATAAAACAAGAAATGAGTACAACACAGTGGCAAGTTGCAAATCAACATACAAAAACCCATAACCTTTTTATACACAAATAATGAACAAATAGCAAAATAATTAAGAAAATAACTATAATTGCTTCAAAAAGAATTAACTACCCTGGAACCAACCTAACAAAGAAGATAAAAGACCTGTACAGTGAGAATTACAAGATGTTATTGTAGGACTTAGATGGTGACACCAGGAGGTGGAAGCATATCCCATGTTCATGGATAGGGAAAATCAATATAATCAAAGAGACTATCCTGCCTAAAATGATATACAAATTTATTGCAGTCCCCATCAAAATACCAACACCATTTTTCAAAGAAACTGAACAAAAAGTATTGAATTTTATATGGAACCACAAAAGGCCTTGAATTAGAAAAACAACCCTGAGGAAAAAAGGAGAGAAATGGAGGTATCACATTATCAGACTTCAAACTTGACTGGATAGCAACAGTATTGAAAGCAGTATGGTATTGGTGCAAAAGCATGTACATGGAGCAATGAACAGAATTGAAACCTCAGAAGTAAATCCATGTACATACCGTACCTAATCTGTGATGAAATATTCATGACCATAAAATGGGGAAAAGACAACTTCTTTAATAAATGGTGCTAGAAAACTGGAAAGCCACAAATCAGATAAGGAAGCTGGATTCCTCACTAGCACTGTACACTTAATTAAACTACAAATCCATTAAAGATTTGTATATGGTATCTGTAATAATAAAATACATTTGTGATATCTACAATAAAGATACTTTTGGTGACTCAACTTCTGTGGCAAGGGAATTAAAAACAAAAATAAGCTAATGAGATGATCTCGTTTAAAAGCTTTTATACAATGACAGAAAGTTAAAACAATTAAATAGAAATTTACTGAATAGGAAAACATATTTAAAAATATGTAACTGATAAGTATTAACATCTAATATATTTTAAAAACTCATACAATTCAACAATAAAAATAACCCAATTAAATGGGCAACAGATATGAACAGACAATTCATGAAAGAGGATATCTACATGGTTAAAACACATGAAAAAAATGTTAATTGTTACTCCTAATAAGAGAGATGCAGATTAAAACTCAATGAGATACCACCTCACATCCCTGAGAATGGCATCTATGAGAAATACCCCCAACAGCAAGTGCTGGGGAGGATGCAAAGAAAAGGGAACCCATTGCACTGTTGGACTGGTGTCACTACTATGGACATCAATATTGGATCTACCTTAAAAATTTTAAATGGACATACTGTATAACCTGGAAGTTCCATACTTGGGCATATATCTGCAGAATATGAAACCACCAACTAAAGACCCCATGTATTCTACAATATTCACAACAGCATTATTTGCAATAGATAGGACATGAAAGCAACCCAAATCTCCTTCAGTGGACAAATGCATCAAGATGTACCAACACACCATGGAGTTATTATACATCCACAAGAAAGGATGAAATGTCGTCATTTTTAACAAAATGGAGGAAATTTGAGAGAACTATGTTCTGCAAAGTAAGAATAATAAAAACAAATACTGGATATTACATGGCATGCAATTTCACAATGCAAAACACTTTCAAAAACTCGTGGACTTTAATAAACATTCTGAGGGCTTTGAAGTTAAGAGGGAAAGGAACAAGAGGACAGAGGCATGGGGGATGGTGGGTGAGGGGGGCTAGAGGGGAGTACAGGGTTTTAAATGTATTCTTTCCATAGAATCTAATTCTCTGGCATGGGAGAAAGTGCCTATCTAGAATGTCACTAAGATGCAATTTGCATCAAATTTAATAACATTAAAACTGCTCAATTAGTAATGAAATAGCAAGTGGAGAGATATTTTATTGCTTGCTGTCTTTGTCTTTAAATATAGATATAACTAACCTATTAGGAACCATAATCCTATTTTGAAATAGTTGCTTGAATAGAATACACCACAGAATTGGACAATTTTGTGATTATAAACATAGATTCCTCCAGCTGTTCCATCCATCATTGTAGTTTCTTGATTTTGAATGAGTTTGTGTGAAAGTTGTCAGCACTAGCATTCATTCATTCCTTATATCGTTTGCAGTGGGTTGACACTAGATGCTAATATGCCATATCTAAATTGTCCATTTAAAATCTCTCTCTCTCTCTCTCTCTCTCTCGTCCTAGAAAAAAGAGACAATTGTAAATTTTAAAATGGCAATAAAATTTGCAAAGACTTTATCAATTAAAAGTTAAACCAGACATTTTTCCAAGTCTTAAAATTAGGTTGGAAGCTATAAATACTATTTTGACTTTATACATCTTGCATTCCCTCCTTACTGTGCTATTGATCATTCATTGAGAATAGGCACATGTGCCAAGCAGATGAGGCAAAGTCTTGCCTTGAGTGAACATTGTGTACCTGAATTGAGGTGGCATGCTTGGTTTTGTTAAAATTTATGAGAGTTGACATATCTAACTCTGAATATTTTTTAAAAAGTTCAATGCAGAGTTATAACCTTTCTAATAATGCAGCTTTCATTACAGCACAGATATGTATATAAGAAAAATTTTATTTGAAGATCTGCCTCAAAAAAAATTAAAATGGTGAAGCAGGTTAAACTTCCAATAATCCACAGTGTGTTGAGTCTGTATTTTTTAGCTATAGCATTTAAAATACATTTAAATATTTTCTGTATCTTAAAAATATGTGGATTTGACCATCTGGTCAGAATTCCAAGGCTTCACAAAATAAACTTTGAATACTGTGGGATCAGATAATTTCCAGTTTTCCTTCCAGTCCTAGCTTATACTGTTTTATGGCTTTTTTTCCCTGTAAACATACTACTTTATCTGTTTTCTGTTTAGTTTCTAATTATCTGTCTGCTATTGTTTTTAGTCTTTAGTCTCTACTCTACTACTTCCTTCCTACGTGGGACCATACACATTTGAAATGTGGTTAGTGCAACTTAGGAACATAATCCTTAACATTAATTTTAATTAACTTACATCCAGATAGCCACATATGACTATTATCTACCATAATGGGCAATATAGATTTTTTTTCTTCTATAAAGCAATACTACAAACTAACCAATAGTAAAAAATCCAAAAGTTCAGTAAACATGCAAAAAGATGCTGAAGCTGATCTCTGGGTGATATTCTTTGAAAACTCTGATATGTCTACTAATATCAAGTGATTAAGTTAGTTATGGTATGATGATATGTTTCATCTACACTTAAAATAGCATGCAGCCAGTAAAAAGAATGAAAGGGAGATATATGTCCCCAACAGTAACATACACCAGCTAGACTATTGTTGGAAAATAGCATTTGTAGAATGATATATGTCATATAATTCCACTTATGTTCAACAAAACGACTTTTAAGACAATCAGAAAACCAGTATATGTGAGGAAATGCAGGATAAAGTTTGAGTATGGACTCTGGACCCAGACTGCCTAATTTTTAATTATATCTCTGACACTAGCTAGCTGTGTGTCCTTGAAAAAGTTACTAAGCCCTGCTGAGAATCAGTTTCTTTATCTATAAAATGGGGCTAAGAATAGTGCCTGTATCACAGCATTGTTATGAGAGTTAAATAAATTGATGTTTGAAGGGTCTTTAGAACAGTGTGTGGCACATACTAAATAGTAGTAATAGTAGTAGCACTATTATTACTACTTGTTTGTATTACTGACCTGATTGTGTACATAAATGTAGAGTGAAATATCCATAATATACACCAAATTAACCTTGCCCTTATCACAGAAAGTCCTACTAGACAGTACTGTTCCAGATATTAATATTTGGTTCTATACTTTACATAGATTTTCCCAAAACTGTTACTTTTCCATTTAGACTCTCATTCCTTTTTGTAGTATAAATATTTAACTCTATGTGGTTTAATGTATTTATATTTTCCTGATTTATACTTCATGTTTAGAAAAGCTTTCTTACTCTGAGATTTTAAAAATATTTTAAGTCCGGTTTAGCTCTTTCAACCCTCTGAAAGTTAGCTTTGTGTATAGACTGAGGTAGACATCCAGTTCTACATTTTTTGGTAAATATATAAATCTACATGTTTTAAATAAAACTCTCCTTTTCTGAGAAAAATAAGGTGATGAGGTTTCACTAGGGATTTAATAGTGCACGTGAGTGTTTGGCTGCAATACAGGGGCCAATGCCCCATTTAGTTGGGGGTCATCTCTTTAGTTCTTCTGCTCCTTTTTGTTCCCTGTCATGTCCAGCTTGCCAGATGATACTTAACTGTGATTGTCCTTGTCTTTAGTCTCTTCTCCACGCCCTCCTTTCTTGTCTTTGTTTTTCTTATGAGCGAGAAATACTTGTTAGTCTCATGTCTCTGTTAAAACAGGGATATAAAAAATGGAACAAGAAAGAATGCATATGTGGTCTTTCATACACCTATCCTACTTTTCTCACATATTCCTAGGTAGCTCTTATGACATCTGAATTGATGATCTATTGATTTATAGCTAGTCCTGTGCTAATATCATATTCCTTAAATTACCATGATGTAACAGAGCAATTTCTATGCTCTGGATTATCTGATGTAAATATGGATTACATAGTTTTTAATGTTCTTTCTGAACCCACTTAAAAATCATGTATTTGATGTATCATTTGAAGAATAATAACCATGTCCATTGATAGCTTACCACATGCCAGATGCTCATAATAATTTTGTGAATAGCTGTAGATGAAGAAGCTAAATCACTGAGAGGTTAAATAATTTCACCAAAGTGACGCAGCTAGTAGCGTGGAGGTTTTAAACTCTGGTACTACTACTCTAGAGCAGTGCCAAAACTCTAAAGCAAATAATTTTTAGTTTTTAGGGAAGAAAGTAAGGAAAATAAAAACTTTTCAGTGAGGAAGAAAAATTTCTAGGTTTAATAATTGCTGTTTTCCTAGATCTTTATTAGTTTTCTAGACTTATATTCCATGGTTGAAATTGCTAAGTTTTTCTCTTAGGAAATATGCTAGCTAGCTCCTATTTTTATGTCTCTTATAATAGTTCACGAGAATCCATTCTTTATTCCCGTTATCCTAGTGGCAAAAAAAAAAAAACTGTCTATTTTATCAGTCTTTGCAAAGAACACATTTAAAATTCTTATTTATATGATCTATTTATAAAATATATTTTATCTTTTTGAAAAATCTTCAATAATTCCTAGATCACCTTTCTTTGGTGTCATTTTTCTTGTTTAAGATTCTTGAGTGAAGGCCTGGATCACTTATTTTAAGTCAACCTTTCCTCTTAAAAAAAGTTTTACGGCTTAGCCTTTCCTTATGAATACTTCTTTGGCTTATTTTTTTTTTATCACGAATAGTTCTCTTTTTATTCATTTCTGAAACATTGAACAATTAATTTTGATTACTTTAATGCAGAATTATATATAGAAGAGTATTTGAAGTTTTCAAATGGATATTTTTTATTCTTATTCTTATTTTATTCTTATTTTGTATTCTTCTTTGTTTTTGGATTCTGCGGCAGAATAAATGCTATGGATTCACCCAACCCTATTTCAGCTCTCCTCTTCTCTGAGCAGATGAAACCTGGACTCCCCAGTTAGACAGGACCACATGACTAATTCTGGCCAATGAAATGTTAGCAGAAGTGACACGTGACACATCCAGGCTGAAGCAAAGAAAAAAGCCCTATTTCATTGCACTGTTCTCCCGTCTTCCTTTCCTCTTGAGTGGTGAAGGTAGAAGGTCTTGTGGAGATGTCTAATTTATAAGATGAAAGGATCTTTATTGGTGAGAATTAATAATGGATTTTATGTAAATAAGCTTTTGTTGTTTTAGGCCACTGAGATTTTGAAGAAATAATCTTCAGTATTTCTTCTTGCTAGGAGCTTGCGCATGGTAGCAACATAGTCATACAGATGATCAATACCCGGGACGTATGACAGAAATGTCTTAATACTCTCAATTTGCTGCAGGAACTGTTCTTGGATTCTTATCCCTCTGTGCAAATATAGTGCCTCCAGTCACTCATTCACTTATATTTCCCAAACTTCTGTTTTGGACACTATAAATCAGAATCTAGAGGGGAAGAAAATGACAACTTTTCCTGAAACTTTTCAATAAGAATGAGTAAGGGTGGCTCCAAGCCGATGCTCTTTCCAATATCTGTGTCCTCCAATTCCCAAAATTGCTGCATTGTCCATCTTTTTCACTTCCCCTATTATCATGGCTCATTATTGAATTTTCCTTATTTTGATCATTTCCTAATTATCTCATGTTTTGTAAGTTTCATTTTTAGATAGCAGTCTAACTGCTGCTTCTGATTTGTGCAGTATTTGCACATACTATTGTTTGCAGACACATTTTGGCTGGAACCTCATCTGATGAGCCATTTGTTAGTTCTGATTGAGTAGGTCACTTGTGGGCTCAATTAACCACTTGCCCTTCATCTGATGGTGCAAGTGGCCAATTGCACCTGCAATTAGCTAATTAAGGGTTCGGTCATTTCCATAGGCAATTTTGCCTTTATCTAATTGTGGGGCTGCACAAGATGACTTTCCTCACTTGAGCGTATACCAGCCAGTGTAGGTAAGGAAGCAAAAAAAGGGTCAATTTTTTTGTTTGTTTTTTAATATATTCATATTATTTTACTTTTCAAAACTTTCTTATTGTGCTAAAATACACATCATATGAAATGTATCATCTTAACTTTTCCAGGGCACATTCATTTAGTTGTGTTGACTATTACCACTATCCTCTCCATAACTGTTTTCATCTTGTAAAACTGAAATTCTATCCCATTAAACAATAGCTCCCCACTCCCTTCTCCTCCCTGCCTCAACCTTGGCAACCTCCATTCTTTCCCTGTTGACTGACTAGTCAAAAGATACTCAAAGTATCCCACATAAGTAGAATCATAGTATTTGTCTTTTTGTGGCCGGCTTGAGAAATTAGTTTCTCATATAGTTGTTTAAGACAGGCAAAATTCACAGGTTAAAAGCCTCAAATTGGTTCTGTTCAAATTAAAAAGTTCTATATGTAGGCGTTTTAAAAAAAATTTTGCTTAGTGGGTCTTAATCTGTCTGAGCAAACATATTTTATATCACAAGCTTTGAGGAATTCCTGGATAGTGTTTGTGTGTGTGTGTGTGTGTGTGTGTGTGTGTACGTGTGTATGCACACACATGTTGAGGGTTTATATACATGAACTCATTCCAAGAATTTGCATTTCTGGTCTGAAAGAGCTGAAGGTGCAGCAGAATCTAGATCAGTCTCTGTATAGACAAATCATAGAGAAATGAAGTCTCTGAACTTAAGAGGAAATTCATCACTTCTTTCCTTTTAATAAAGGCTTTACAAATGACTTTTAGTGGGTGAATAGTTCATTTAAGAATGAGGAAGCAGAACTGGAAGGCACTTTTTAAAAAACTTAATGCCAGAACAAAAGAGTTACCAGCATCTTGAAACCCCTCTTCTGACTTTAATACAAACTGAAAAGAGTTGAATTCTCCCCTTCCAGAAAGTGACCAGACTATAGGCAACAATCAGAGAAAGCACTTATTGTCCAGATTTTTCATTGTATATAATCTGTTGGAATCATATCACAGAGCCAATTTCTATGGCCCATCTGTCAGGACATTGAAACTGCTTTATTATACAGAACCCGCTCACAGATTCTGTGGATTCAGTAAGGAATATTTACCGAGTGTCATCTGAGATCTCAGAGGTTCCATAAAACACTTAATTAACATACAAAATCCACTTCAGCTAAGCCTATACCTACTTTCTGAATATCAGTTACTGATTTGATTACTCCTGAGGCTCAGGCTGGCATAGGGAAAAATTGCAGAAGCTACTGGAGAGCAAGCTGGAGGCAAAACAAGGTGGGCAGCCTCTGACAGCTGCTCTGTTCTCCCTGGGGCATAAGAACTGGTGACATAGCTCCACCAAGAACTCACTGAACAAAGGTCTGCAGGGCTGCTTTTGTTTGTTTGTTCATCTTTTTGTGTTGTTTGTACTGAGTAAGCTATACCACCTTGTATTGATCTTAATGACTTGTGGCATCTTAGCAGACTTACCTTGTATGTCTCTACCACTGACAAGCTGTGTTACCTTAGGCAAGTTACTTCACCTCTCTGCTTCTAAATTTCCTTTCTTTTAATATGGAAGACAAAATCTCCTTCATGGGAAGACTGCAGTAATTTAATGAGATTCTATATTATTTGATGGAGATTCTTCCAGGATTGTCAACCTATGGGGGACTAGAGGAAATAGGGAATAGAGTAAGGAGTAAAAGCAAAGAGCGTTGCTCCTATCACTGGTTAGCAGATAATGGTTATTTGCATGGCGTGGGTGCTGGCAGTGCAATTGCTGATTGCCTGACTTGATAGGATGGGGTTACATTAGTGGTAGTAAGGCTGGTTCTATAGCTTTGGGCCTCTGCGCACATGCCCTCATCTCCATGTAATGACTTTTCAAGTTTTTATGGTACCTTTCAAGGGTATCTCCTGCCTAGCCTTGTAGTCACTTCTCTGTCTCCAGCAGGGCAAAGCAACAACCAGACAACTCCTAAAACCGAATAGGGCCTGGAGCCATTCAAATTTTGTAGGGCAAAGAAGAGAGGAAGGCCCTCCTCCCAGCTTTATGTCACATTCCATCACAGGGGTGCCATTGCAGGCTGAGTGAGACTTGATGTTTCACAGACCTTTATGAAGGCGTTCATTTGGTTTTACCTTAAGCCTCCTCATTCCACTTGATGATTCCTGGGGTGGGAGGGGGGCTGTGCTTGGAGACAAATCCCCCCGCCCCACACCAGTCTCAGAACGATAGTGCCCGTCATTGTCTGCTCCCTCTCTGAGTTCTCTAGCAGGAAACTTCTCCTACCCTCATGCCAAAAGCCACCCAGTCTGCCCCATACTTGTCAAACATATTTGGACACATGTGAATCCACATTTAGGCTCATGCTGAGACCATAAAGCCCTTACTGAATGGGCAGCTTAGCAGAAGCTTTCAAAATGTTGGTCTCTTGTCCTGGAGACCACATCATCCACTGAGATCTTTCGTTGCTTTTCATATTTTAAAATGATTGCTTTTTCTCAGATCTAGGGAAATTCTCAAACTAAAGTGTTTTAGATCATGGTGAAGAAATAAAATGTTCATTCTTAATTACTGTAATTACTGGTTCTATGAAGACAGAGAACAGGCTTGAACTTCGAAGTGTTCTCTTTAACAATGCTGCTTCTTGAAGACACAGTTGGCCTTTATAGTTCCCCTAGTGTTATCTTATGTCTCAAACAAGATTACTTCAGAGAAATCTCAGTTTCACTCAGTTGAGGTTTTGTTTGGTTAAGGTAACAAATGCTGCCTGGGAGGTTCTGACAATAAAGGTTTGTTTCTTATTGAATTTATACATTCATTCCTCGTGGGTTGACTGATGAGGCTGCCATGTCCTCCTCATAGCAAAACCCAGGGTGATTCAACAGCCCTTCTCTGATGTCTGCTGAAGGGTTAGAGCCTTCCTGTGGCAGATCTGGAGCCATAGTGTGCTTTCCAGCTGGAGAATAACAGTGTCAAGCCTGAGCTTGAAATGATCACTCTGATGGGAGAGTGGAAAGAGCATGAAAAAGGAAGAGGAAGAAACTGGTAACAGGGGAACCAATTATAAGCCAGGTGCCAAGTGTTTTGGACAGGAGATGTAATAATAGTATCTACTGAAAGTTGTTTCCGAAATGGTGGAGCCACTAGGCTGTGGGCACAGTGAGAAGATAACTTGCACCCTTACTTCCAGGCAGTCTATTAAAGAGAAAGAAAAGGCAGGCCAGATTAGTGACCAGTTGCCGTAGAGACAGGCAAACTCCTGGAATGCACAGTGAATGCAGGGCACAACACACACACACACACACACACACACACAACAAAGACTTCTGGCTGGTGTAAAATGACCCGCCACCTCAGAAATACCTTTGAGTTCTTGGAGAGAGAGAATTGTTGCCAGCCAGGGGCTGCAGCGCAAGTTCAGCATCTTAGCAAATGAATTTTGTCTTCTTGCACCTGTCAGAGCCCCACTAATGTCCTGCTAATCTCTCGGTCTCATTTGTCCTGGGGCTTTCTTTCCATCAGATGGAACAACTGGCAGCTCAGGCAGTCATGATGGAGAGGCACCCTCAAAAATACATACGGGGCTTTATTTTCAGGAACTGGCCGAGGTCCTCTCCTGAGGTTCTATTTGGCTTTGCAAGGTATCTCCCTGGGGTCACCTTTTACAGATACAATCACTGAAATTTTAACAGCAAGTCTAAGACTTAGGAGGCGGGAGCGGAGAGGGACTTAGGTATTTAAATGGGCTCTTTGTAATCTCTCTCTGTGTGGTTCACTGAGCAAACTAGCCTCACAGCACCGCATTGATCATTCTCCTCACAGCCTCATGGAGAAGAATGAGCGAGCTGTGAGAGATTTATCTCCGGGCTGGACTCTCCTCCAGCTGTGAGTGACACAGTCAAAGGCAGACTGTCAGTGAGGCCCCCAAGGTGGGCCTGGATCCGGCGACATGCATCCTCCATTAGAAAGGGCTGGAGGTGGAGAACACTCCTAATTGCCAAACACTCTCCCCACAAAGAATAAAAAGGGGGACCTTGAGCAGAAGGAGGTCTTGGGATGGTCAGAGCGAAGGGGGCGCATCATCTGAATAATTTACTCTGGTTCTCCCATTCAATTCCAGGAACTAAGCTGCAGCCACATCTGTGAGCCTTCAGTTTAGCTCAACATGTCTCTGGTGAGGAGACTTCTCAGATTTCAGGAGCCCTGCAAGGCTCTGGAATGCTTGCCAGTGAGGAATTTGAACATCAAAAGGTTCAAAGGTGGTTGGAAAATCCAAACCTCAAATTGTTGGAAGCAAAACGTGTCTTTTCTGTCCTTTTTTATGATTTCGGTAGTGACGACCGATGGTGCTGAGAATCCAGGGACGCCTCAGCGTTTACCTGGCAAACCTTTCTTCTAAGGAGGTCAGTGCTCTGCGGAATTATCTTAATTTTTACAAGCTGGGGAAGAAGGAAAAATGGCTATTTCATATTTGGAGATACAGAATAGTTTTCACGATAATCATAATGGAACATTGTAAATCTGGAGAGTCAAGGTTCAAATATGGGTCTCTTAGCATTTGACATGGTTTTATTTTGGGTCCAAATGAAGAATGTTTTTAATAGGCAGGACAACACTTCCTGCTTTCAATCAGAGATAATACCAGACTAAGATAATATTCTTAGACAGCAAGTTGCATTTCAACTTAAGATAAATATGCCCCCAGTAAAATTACACCCCTTCTGGCTTTAAAAGGTGTCATGTCCAAGGTTAGTTCATTGTACTTGCAACTTAAAACCAATCAGGAGTATGCACAAACATGAAGGTTCTTTTTCAAAATGAAAATTTATCCTCAATCGGTATTTTTTTTTTCTAGGCTGTTTCTCCCAAAACATACATGCATTATTCAAAAATTAGAAAGAAAAGAAAGAATGGATTAGCAGTGGCACATGCCACTGTACCAAGACATTTGAAATAAGTTGTTCCTAAGTGGATATGTACTTATCGAAGAAGATTTCTGGAGCATCTGTGACCTCGATATTTAACCTGAGGTTTTTGCTTCTGAATAAAATGGCTGAGACTTCTGAATGAGCAGAACTTAGACTTTAATGCATTTAACGTAACACCTTAGAAAAAGAATAACAAGTTATTTTCTGAGGATCTTTTGGGAAGATGTAGTAAAAAAAAAAAAAAAAACAGGGTGTAGATTCTGGCCTCCGGAAGATTACAGCCCAGGGCACTTTGAGCCCAATGCTGGTGACTGTTTATAATTTTCTCAGCTTTCTCAGAACCTCAGTTTGATCCTTTATAAAATTGGAATGAAATCATCTCCCTTATCTTCCTCACTGGCAACTTTGAGAAATGATAGGGGGAGGAAGGGGAAGAAAGAAAAATATGAGATAATGTGAAAGAGAAGAGAGGAAGCAGAGGGAAGAGTTGGGAAGAATTTTGAATAATTGCAAAATCAGGCTCTTATGGTCATTGATAGTTGCATTCTACTGTTAAAATCTGTCAGAGTCTTTCTGTGAGGTAGCTAGTGTAGCACCCTTATGAAAAATGTCCCTCCTATTATTCCTATTATGTGGTTGCCTAGAAACGATAATCATCTTATTTTCCTGGTCCTCTCTCCTTTCTCCTCTCCTCTGCCTACTGAGGACCTGATTCAGAGCTGCTGTGTCTGAAGATGTGTCTGTGGTCTGTTCATGTGACACTGTGGGTAGGAGCACTTTCCAGGTGCAAACTCTGAGCTTGACATTTTCATATTCATCATCTCATTTAATCCCCACAGAAACTTTGTGAGGGTCACTGCTCTTATTTCATGTATAAGGAGTCTGAGTTTTGGAGAAGTTAAAGAATTGCCCCAAGATCACAAAGCTAGTAAAGAGCAGAGTTGGATTTCAGATCTACAGTGTGGCTTTGATTTCCTTGGGGGTAAGTAGACATGAAAGCACGTTCCAGTCCTGGGTTCTTCCTGACCAGTTTATTTAGCAGTGAATGTCTGGTGTCCAGACTTTGACTGGGCTCTGTTCACAAATCTGGGACCACAGGGGGATACAGAGTGTCAGGTGACCTGAGTTCAAGTTTCAACTCCATCACTTGCTAAGCTGAGCTCTAATTTCCTCCTTTGCAAATGGTAGTAATAACACTGTTCTTTTGTGAGGATTCAAGAAAATGTCTGTTAGAATGCTATCAGAGCACCTGACATCTGGTAGTAGCTGCTCAAAAATCTGAATTTGAATCTGAGTTTTGATTCCAGTCTCTTCTGGGATCAGCCCAGAACCAGCTGTGTCCTGTGAACTGAAAGTGCATTTAGGGGTGTTTGGTGACATACTTGGCATCGTGGAATCCTAGTTTCCCCAGGGCTTCTTATGTAAACAAGCCCACTGGACAATGATGTAGCTTCAAACAAAATACTTCACTGAAAAATACCTTTGAGTCTGTCCAGTTCAGTGGTTTTCCCAATTGTTTTTATTAGTGATGATCATTTCTGAAAAAGAAACACATTTTCCAAAACTGACAAAAGCTTCTTAGCATGGAAAGATGCTGAGAAGCCCAAAGTCTGCCAACTCAGAATCAAACCTTCCCCCTCCAAAATCCTGTGGCTTTTCAGAGCAGGGTTGGAAAAACACTAACACACCTAACAATATATTTTATAGGTGGGGGAACTGAGGCCCAGGAGGAGTTACTTATTAGAAAGAATTTGTCCACTTTAGTATATAAGAGCATAATTGGCAAGAACTTGATTTGATTTTATATTCAACTATATTGCAAGGTGCTAAAAATTGATGTATTTAGTTTCTATTTTTTGAGGGATTTAAAATTCTTCATCTATCTCTCTGAATATTATAGAATAATGACTACTCTTGATTGAAGAAAAAAAAGTGGAATATCTGCAAAAACTTTGGTAATTCATCATCAAGAAAAAGCAGCTACTTGATACATATGAAGACCCTGACAAACTTTTTCATGCCCTCTTTACCTAGTAACTTCTCTTCTGAATATTTACATAAACTAATTTTATTGAAAAAAAATTAAGAAGCTAATTTTAAATACGGAAAATGGTTTTTGCACAAACTAATACAAAACATGATTTTTGCAAAAAAAGGTTATCACCATATTAATTATATTAGAATAAAAATTGTAAATAACCTGTACGGTAAACAATGGGTAAAATGGTTGAATAGTAATAGCACTTTAGCTCAGTGGAGTATTGTATAGAAATTAAAATTAATTTTATGCATGAAATACTTTGGAATAAGATTAACGGAATATGTTCAAGATCTGTACACTGAGACTACAAAATATTGCTGAGGTAAAATAAGAACCAAATAAAGGAGAGATATACTTATCTCAGTATCAGATGATTTAATATTATATAAGCTCCTCCAAATTAGTCAAAATCCCCACAGACTTTTCAAAAAAGAGATTTTAACGAGACTTAAAATTTACATTGGAATGCAGAAAACAGAATAGCCAAAGCAATTTGAAAAAGTTGGATGGCTTGCACGAGCTGATTTCAAGACTTACTGCATGGCTACAGTAATCAAGGTAGCATATGCTAATGTAAGAATGGACATACAGCCTAAAGGAACAGAACAAAGTGTCTAGGTTAGACCCACATTTATGTCAAGGTAACTGAATTGGGAAACATTAATCTTTGCAGCAATTATACAGCAGCATTGGATATTGATTTGAGGAAAAGTGAATCTTGAACCTTACTTTATACCATATATAAGATAAAGCCAAACCAATAACAAACCCAAAAAATCTGACTATAGAATTGAAGTTACAAGGGAGGAAGGAGAAGGGGAGAGCAAAATGGGGAGGGAACACAGTAGACTATGGAGGACAATGTATTTCTTGGTGGTGGGTGTGGCAGGGTAACATCCACCCAAAGGGTGTGATCCTGTACCTCTAAATCTGACACAATGTTGTGAACCAATGTTATCTCAAGAAAATAAAATTAAAAGAATGCAAAATATTATTTAAAAAACAGATCCAGAATCTGTTATGAAAGTGCAAGCTAGATAATTTCCAGTAGAAAGCATAGGAGAAAAATCTCCGCAGGTTTGAAGTAGGCAAAGATTCCTGAGGACACAAAATACACCACCTATAAAAGTAAAAAAAAAATGATACATTGGACTTTATCAAAATGGAGAAGTTCTACTACTTGATACTCACTGTAGATACTGTGAGAAGTCAGACCACAGAGAGTCAGTGAAAATATTCACAATACATACGTGACGACTTGTGTCTTGGATATATAAGGTGCTTTTACAACTCAATACCAGAAAGATAAGTAACTCAATTTTTAAAAGGGCAAAATATTTGAACAGACACAAAAAGATAGATGAATGTTCACAAAGCATATGAACGTGTGCTCAGCATCACTAGTCATCAAGGAATGTCAGTAAAAACCACATGGTAGGTCATGGCACATTCCCCAGAATGCCTGAAATGAAGAGGAAAGATAATACCCAATGTTAGCCAGAACATGGAATAATAAACTACTCTCTATATATAAAATATATATAATATATATAATACGTATAATATAGAAATACATAATATATATTTCTATATTATATATTATATATATTATTAATTATATAATTATATATAATTATATATTATTATTATATTATTATTATATTATATATTATATTATTATTATTATATATTATATTATTATATATTATTATTATATATATTATTAATTATATATATATAATTATATATAATAATTATATATATTATATATTTCTATATTATACATATTATCATGTTATATAATATATACAGTATATTATATAATATATTATATGTTATATATAATAATATATATTATAACATATAATGTGTATATATGGTGTGTGTATATATAATTTTGTATTTGCTTCAGCAATATATATATATATATATTGCTGAAGCAAATGCAAAATTCTGCCATCACTTTAGGGAACAATCTGACAGTTTTGGAAAAGTTTTACTGGCAGTTATTTTCCCAAGAAAATGGAAGGGTGCACACAAAAAAAAATCTAGTAGAAGAATGTTCATAGCAGCTTTTTTACTGAAAGGCACAAACTGGAAACAGTGCAAATGTTTATCAAAATAAATGAAGAAATAAGTAGTTGAATGACTATATGGTGGAATACTACTTATTGATAAAAGTAGCAAACTTATGATAAGCACAGCAGTAACACTGTTTCTTACAAAACCAATATATGGAGTCAAGTAAGCCAGACACAAAAGTAACCCCCATGCATACTGTGTGATTCCATTCATGTGGTGTTCTAGAAAAGGCAAGAAGGAGCATACTCTTTCAGAAAGCCTACCAGTGATTATTTGAAGATGAGAACAGGGAGCATTGTCTGCAAAGGGGTGCTGGGTAATGTGGGGGGGTCACTTATTTCATGGTTGCATAAGTGTCTACATATGGGTGATTCTTACTGTATATAAGCTACACCTTAATAAAGATTTAGAACATATCTTGTTAATGATTTTTATGCAGGAATTCTTTAATCACTTTAAGTAATAAAATCAAGATGCCAAAATTGTGGGTCGAGTCTTTATAACTTTTTAAAATATATATAAAATAACATGAAGATACTACAATAATCTGTTAAGGGTCATGAATAGCCCTGAACTTCCTACCTCCAAATATTTCTCCCTGAGCTTTGGTCGGTTTGAAATGTTAGTTATTTCACTAATGTCAGACAAGTAAGTGTCTGCTGATAAACATCGAGACCTATGAATCTACAAATATTCAGAAACATTTTTGGGAAAAATGACACCACAGAGTAGCTGTAAAAGTAAAGGTGAGAAGGAATAAATTTTTGTTCAGTGCACTGGATTTTGAAAAAACTTGTTTTTAAAGTATTTGATTAGGAAAATGTGTCAGAGTCCTGTGTATAAATAAGATTTAATGAATCATCACTCAAAATGTATACTTTGACTCAGTTTAAGATCTTAGGGATTTTAGTCTTGTCTTTCGAAACCCAAATAGCCTAGGGAAATCTAAAAGTTAAGAAACAAGATCCCTCTGTATTGCAAAGATAGGATCAAATGAACAGGTTAGTTTCTTCAGGAACTTCACATTATATCTCATGTCAGGGTGATTTATTCAGATTCTCCCAATCCAAGGACTTTTGGAACAAGTGCTTCAAAGTTTTAGAGAAGAGCAATAGGATAACGTTATTAAGGGATATATATATTTCCCATATATATGTATGTATGAAAGTAATTTTAAGGAGTCCATTTAAAGTTTTAAAGTTTTTGGTATGTAAAAATCTCAGCAGCATAGCATAGTGTAATCTTTGGACTATGTAACTTCATTCAATTCACTCTATTTATATAACTACCTAGGGTTAACATCAAGCATAATTTTTCAAAACGTCTTCTAATTCCAGGTTTGCAATTCAACTGAAAAAAATCAAAGGCACCTAAGAACATTTTGTGACTTAAAAAGTTTTCTTTTCTTGAAATAAAAACTACTGCTGGAGCTCTCTCCTCCCATATCTTATCAGCTCAACTACCTAGTGTGATTTGAATCACCCAAACCTCAGTTTAAAAAAAAAAAAGTGAGAGAGAGAAAAGAAAAACCTTTGGTAAAGTGATTCTTTTGATCCTTTTCTGCTACTTATGAAAACTCTCACTGTATGTTTAACACATTCCCAACAAGTCAGGATAATGAAGCACATGGGACATCAAGACTTAATTCCATATCTGTTTCTTTATTTAAAAAAAAAAACACAGGCTCTGTGGGCCGAGGGAAGAATAGAGTAGTCTAGCTAGGAGCGAACAGCGAGAAGCTGTTGTGATTGCCGAGTTGGGAGATATCATTAAAAAGCAAACTGGGGAGTTCCAGTTAAGGATCTGAGGAGATTATTGATTCAAATCCTTTAAGGAATTCTTCAAAGGACTTCTTAAAAAGTTGTATTGTCTGAGGAGTTTGGAGGGAGACAAAAAGGGAGGGAGGGAGGGAAGGAGAGGGTGGGGAAAGAGAGAAAGAGAAAAGAGAATGGGGGAGAAGGGGGGAGAGAGAGAGAGAGAGAACTCGTGAGCCCAGCATTCCTCAGGTGAGATTAGTGGTTGGGAGGGCTGTGTCTCAGTGAGGTACAAGGTGATGAGTTGGGTACATGAATTGTGATTATCTTAAGAGTCAGTCTGAGTAAATACAGGTAGTTGCTTAACAAGTTTTCTGGGTACTGATGTCGGTTTTCATTTCCCTGATAACTCAGCCTCCAGTGCCATAACCAAGGTTCTTCATGAGTTGGGCTTTCCTTTCTTCCTGTCCTACGCCTCAGGAGCTGGAGCTGAGCGCATGTGCTGTCTGGGTTCAAACACTTGCTCATTTACTGGTCACGTGACCCTCGTTGAGCCTCAGTTCCCTCACAGATAAAGCAGAAGGAATAGTAGTTACATCCTTGGGCTCCTGGGTTAACATAGGTCGTTGCCTATGTCAAGTGCGTGTTATGACTAAACTGTACATCTTGAAACCCTAGAATTCACTAAATAGTTTTCAAAAACTTCTGTGTGCTAAGTTTATACTTCTTCCAGGATGAATGTGGGGACTGCATTAGATAGGGCTGCTGTAACAAAGTGCTACCGACTGTAATAAAATGGGACAGTCGGGATGGCTTAAGCAATGCACCTATTTTTATTTATTTTTCTCACAGTGTGGGAGACTGGAAATCCAAAAGGAAGGTGCCAGCAGGGTTGGTCAGTTTCTCATGAGATTTCTCTCTCTGAGCTGCCTCTTTCTGTGTCTTCATGTGGACTTTGCTCTGTGACAAGGATCGTGGTGTCTCTTCCTCTTACAGACACACCAATCATTTTGGCTTAGAGTTCCACCCTGTTGGTCTCATTTAAATGTAATCACCCATTTAGAGATGTTATTTCCAAATACAGTTACACTGTGAGGTACTTAGGTTGAGACTTCCACATGTGAATTTGGGGAGATACAATTCAGCCCATAATAGGTACTGAATCATAACTGTGCCTTTTCAAACAGAGAGTGGGGAGATCTGGATACCTGCTGCTTTTCCAGTTTGTGCTCTCTCACTGATATTCAGTCCAGCTTAAATATCTTATCCTCTGTGCAGTTTCTGAGGAATTTACATACACAGCTTGTCACAATTCTAGATAAAATCATTTAATAATTAGGATACCATGTCCCCCCAATCTAATACATATATATACAAATGTATGCATATACGTTGTGTATAGTGTGCATGTATGTATACATTTCTGTATATATGTATACACATATATATACAGATCTTTATACATACGGGGGGAGAGAGGTTGGTTTGTCATAGTTCATCTCCACTGTTAAAATGGAAGTTCCATGGGGGAGTAACTGTTTTGGTCACCACTGCATCCGCAAAGTCTAGAACAACGCTTTGGCATGGTAAGTAATGACTCATTTATTTTTATCAGCTCAAAAGTCTGAAACCCCCTCCTAATACTCATTAACTCCATAAGAGCAGGGACAATGCCTGCTTTCTTTTCCTACTCTCAATAATTTGCTCAGTACTGTAAAATTGTTGAGCACAATAATAGAGGTCACAGGTTAACATTCGATTCTGTGAAATTATCAGTATGGATTATAACTGGAGAAGTATACATGCTTGTTTTGGTCTAGACAGAGCAATATATTCATATATCCTTTTCATTATGAAGCCAAAATTGATAAGAAAAAAGGCTTCTGGGTAAAGCAAACAAACAAAAACACTGAGCTGTGTTTAGGACTAATGGCTAACAGTGTATTTCTCTCTTTGAAATCTTCCTTTCAGCAAGTCAACTTGGTTTGATGGTTTTGACTGACTTGACCATGCCTTGAGGGAAAGAAATATGATAACTATGTACCTAGGGGTGGATTAAGACAAAATAAAGGGCCATCACAGGGCTCTATCCAATTCCGGCTCTCCACAAGTCCCTCTGGGTAAATCCTATAGCTTACACCTGTCCGAGGCAGCAGAAACCTAGACCATCACATCTGTCAATGGCTGCCCAAATAATTAAAGCCATCTGTGCCCAGCGTCCCACTACTTCTCTGAATCAGCACAGTTCCTTCATTTTGCCAAATAAAATAACTCCAGCACCATTATGGTTAAATATGTCTTTTAATAAAAGAAAGAGAAACTAAAAAAAAGAGAAATTCTCTCTGATCCCTCTTGACCCCATCAACGAAAAGGTCCTATTATGTACAGCAGCTGAGATGTTAGGAAATTCTTCAAGATGGAGATGCTAAATCTCCAAACGGAGTTAGAGGTCAGTGCATGTATTTGCCTGTATTGTTTTGTTCAGCACAGGCAATTCAACCTACCTGCTCTCTTTGTGCGTCTAGTGATGAATGTGTTGACTGATTGGAATGCAGCCAAATGCTATTTCATGTTGAGTCTTCTCCTCAGGGTATTCTGAGGCCGCGCAGGGCAGCATGAGAGAACAATGCATGGTTAAGAGCTCAGGCTCTTCAGTCAGACACAACCAAGTGAGAGTCCAAGGCATGTCCCTCGTTTGACCTTGGGCAAATCACTTGGCCTTTCTACATCTGTTTCTTCATCTGTAAACTGGAAATGCTAATATCTACTTCATTAGTTCTGATAAAGATAAAAATGCACATTAGGCACTTAGCAGACTACTCAACACAGGGACAGAATGCAAGGAATATTAGTTATTGCAGTTTTTGTTACTGTGGACTTGTGCCTTCCAGGCCACGTGGCCCCCTGGATTTCAGTAGACTTACAAAGAATGACTTTAAATAGACTTTCAGTTCTATTCCACATTCGGTATGCTCACTGTATTGCCCAGTTGGACCTGGTAATTGATAAGGTCTCTGGGATGATGTGATACAAGTAGCTCAGAACCACTGATCTGTCAATTAATGGAAACAAATTTTCTAAGATACTTGCTCTCTGCCAGACCCAGTGTTGGGCACATTTTTCCTCCAGCTATCATTCAGTCCTCAGGAGAACCCCATAGGTTAGCGCACTGGCTTTCCAGTGGTTCCATACCTCATACTGTCAAAGCTGTGGCTGTATTGTGGTCTCATGTTTTTTTTTTTTTTTTGTCTGTCCAGAATTCATTTGGTTTGGTTAACTTCACTTTGCCCATTCTAGCAGCAGCCAGTTTAGTCCCTTTGGTTTGAGTGTAATTGAATCTATCTTCCCTGGGGCTCAAGGGGGTGGTAATAAAGACCCCCTCTAGCTACAGAGATGTTATGGTATCACCTGCTTCTCTTTCAGGGACTCTCACTGAGCGAAGAGGGTGTTCCTGGGATTGTAAGAAAGTAAAACCATGAGAGTTATGCATATACTACCTCTTACCTAAGTATACTTCAAAATGAAGACAGCATAGAGAAAAGGAGAAGGGAGAAGGGAAGAGAGAGAAGGATGGAAGGAGAGGGAGGGACGGAAGGAGGGAGGGACCTAATAACATGTTTTGAACCCTTGATGCAGATGTGCCAGAAACTAGTTTTGTCAGGCAATAAATTCTCATTGTCTTAGACTAATTTTGGTTGAGATTCTGCTAATAGAGTTCTAGCTAATAATTGGTTCTGTGGCACCCCACATTGCTTTATCACTGTGTAAGAATGTTATGTCTGAGCAAAGACAGCTTTTCCTTTTTGTGCAAAAGGCTTTTCTACACACAAGCCTTATTTAAGACCACTATTACTATTCTCCTAAATAGATTAGATTAACTCCTATATGCATATGTGTCCTTGTTTATATAATTTAAAAGTTTATTAATTAAAATAAACAGGTGGGACTACATCAAACTTCAGCGCTTTCGTACCTCAAAAGAAACTACCACAAAAACAAAAAGGCAACCAAAGAAGGGAAAAAATATTTGCATACCATACATCTGACAAGGGATTAATCTCCAAAGTTGACAGAGTATTTATACACTCCAAGAGCAAACAAATGGCCCAATTAAAAAACGGACAAAGGACTTCAATAGACACTTCTCTAAAGAAGACACTCAGATGGCCTAAAAACATGAAAAAATATTCAACCTCACTTATTATAAGAGAAATGCGAATTAAAACCACTCAAGCTGCCACCTCACCCCTGGGAGAATGGCCCACATAAAAAGAATGGAATTTACAAATCCTGGGAAGGTTGTAGTAAGAAAGAAACTCTACTCCACTTTTAGTGGCAATGCAAGCTGGTACAGCCTCTGTGGAAAATAGTATGGAGGTTTCTCAAGAAAATAAAAATGGAAATTCCATTTGAATGAGCAATACTGCTATTAGGTGTTTATACAAATAGCATGAAAAAAAATCCACTACTTAAAAAAATCTCTTTATACCTGTGTATATAGCATCACTGTTTACAATTGTCATACATGGAACCAACCCTAGTACCTTTCAACAGATGAATGGGTAGAGAAACGAGCATATATTCAGTGGAATATTACACAGCTATGAAGAAAGATTAAACAGTGGCATTTGGCTGAAAATGGATGTGTCTCTTGGTGATTAAGGTGAGTGAAATCAGTCAAAAAGTGAAAGACAAATTTCAGATGGTTTCATCGACCTGTGGAATATAAATACAAAAAAAAATAGTTATACACAAGCAACAGAAGTAATAAAAATTTGAACTTGGCCAAAAGAACATAATAGTTACAAGAGAGAATAGTATAAAGGGTGAAGTGGATGAGGGAGAGTGGCAGATGCATATGGAAATGGGTGGTTTGATGGAGGGAATTAAAAAATTTATTTTCAACTCTCCCTTAGATTTCAAATTCATTTGATCAATGAATAAACTTTATAATTTTCAAGAAGGTAGCTTGATAAAACTAAAGAAAAACCAAAAAATAAACAAAAGACAACATAGCATTGAGGTAATTCTAGTGTGGTAGGGAAAGTATAAATTTTGATCTCCAGAGATACTTACTGGGCTACAGTGCTGTGACTTTGTAGTTGTATGAGCTTGGGCAAGTTGCCTAGCTTCTTCAGAAATGCCTTTATATACCAAAGGAGATAATGCATACTGCACAGGATTAGTGCAAGAATTAAATGAGGCTGTGCTTATAAAATGGGGAATTAGAGTTTTTCTGAACTAGTTTAGTTTGGTATCTAGCATCATAATCTGGGATTTTATGAATATCATTGAACAATGGTGCCGATTTTTTTTTTTTGGAAAATTTTTTTAAATTATAGGGATGTGCAAGGAATAAACAATAATTGCCCATACTCCCTTGTCATCCCCCAAAAGTAAATCTTTGTCAAAATTTTTGCATCTTTTTTCAATATTTGTACATATTTATCTTTAAATGCATGCAAAAAACAAATTAACCAGTTATAATTAAACTCATTTGGAGCAGTACAGAGTAAACTACAATCCCTGAAAACTCCTGTCCCTATGTTTATGTCCCCTACCAATATTAGGAGCTTGCTCTGTGATAAAAGAGTTTCTCAGATTCTTCATATTTTACATACATGTTGAGATACTGGGAGAAATATAAATTATTAGTATGTAGATTTTCTATGAGTTATCCATGTTAATATATGTAAACCTACATTATGTCATTGAGTGTTTTATAGTAAATTTTCCATGTTTAAGAATTATATTCATAGATTTCTCTATGGATACATATTTAAAGATTTTTTTCATATAATAAATTATATACATCAAATCTTTTGTGTTTTTAGACAAATCTTTGTCCAGGAAAGAGATGTAAGAAATTGCTGGGGCCTAGGGTAAGTGGTTGACTAATTTCAAGGTCATGGCAGCTGTGTTTAATTTTACTCTTTGCGGCTTGTTTGCACTTGGTATTGTCAAACTTTTCAATTTTTGTCAAACAATGGTAGTTTAATAGTTACTCACTGATATTTTAATTTATATTTTTTATTACTAATAACACAGAGCCATATTTCATAGGGAAATTCTGATTTCATGTGATTATCTATTTATGTCCCTTAATATTTTGATTGACTTTTGGATTTTTTTTTTTAACACATGTATAAGGATTACTTGAAAAATTATGATGTTTATCCTTGGTCTATTTTGAGTCTGTTTTACAGGTATGATTATTTCCTCCTGGATTTTTTGTCTTTACATTTTTTTCATGTTTGAATTTCTATTCCCCACCCCCCTTTTTTTGGCAACAAAATGATTTTAAGAAAATTTTCCCAACTGTGAGATTTTGTTGTTCCCCTTCATTATCAGGCATAAAAT
Organism: Scalopus aquaticus; assembly: GCA_004024925.1. Classification (NCBI taxonomy): domain Eukaryota; kingdom Metazoa; phylum Chordata; class Mammalia; order Eulipotyphla; family Talpidae; genus Scalopus; species Scalopus aquaticus. The sequence continues at coordinate 34,654 of PVIJ01015432.1, forward strand.
AGTTCTATTTTCCCAAATATGTGTCTTTAATTTAACTTGAATTCATTCCTGCCTATGAATAAGACAAGTGTTTTGAATTCTCAATCTTTATGCCTCTCCTTAATATAATACCATACTGGTCTAAGTACTGTGACTTTGTTATATGCCTTGATTTCTGGAGTTACAGATTGCTGAAAATGATTTTTATTGTGTTTATAATGTTAATGTATAGGTCACAGAGAAAGGAGACTTCTAATTAATGAGTACAACTATTTGCTGAACACAGAGGGGGCCCTTTATGTATTTTATCTAATTTTACTCTCATGTGAGCCATGAAAAGGAAATGGTTTCGGCTGACTCTTGCAGATGAGGAGATAGAAATTCAGTGGATATCCCTAACTTTCTCAGGGTCACCTAACTTGTAAGCAGTGGAGTAAAGATTTGAGGGCATGTCTCTCTGTTGCTAAAATTGAATACTTTCCCTGATATCTCCCATATTTTCAGGTCTTGGCCATCTTTGCGGAAAACAGTAATACCTGCTGATCCCTTTCATTTTTTTTATAGCTCTATTATTCTGCAGATAAGATCCTTAATATTGCAAGAAGCTGAAAGATGAGGCTGTACTTTAATCAGCTCTATGTAAGTTACATTGAGTTCAAGAAAGATAAGGAGAAGCAGAGTCTTTGATGAAGTTGACCAACTATTTCTTATTTTAAGGAACAGTTCAATGCTATACACCCCCATCTCTTAGCCTCAAATTTCCTTCTTCCTGCTAATTAGTTCCAAATGTCCCTCAGTTTTCTGCTGTCATCTTCTTTAGACAGAAACCTAATGCCAGCAATGGGCATCAAGCCTTCCCTCTGGCCTTTGCTCTTTATGGTCGGGTCGCTGCCTCCAGCAATTAGTAAATCATGGACAATTTCAGCTGTCACACACTCTTGGATTTGACTCTGACCCTTCTCTGGAATCTGAAGTCTCTTGACCAGTCTCCATTTTCCCAATTGGGTTTCCTTCCTGGTCTTGCAGTGAAGAGGAATGTGAAAAAAAAGACTTTGACTAATGCTGCTCGGGCTACAGATCACTCATGCAGGCTTTGAAATATTTCCAGGTTTTACCTGAGAAGCAGGTAGTTAGATTTACCAGGTAATTCACTTTACCATGGAATAGGAGAAGTCCAGACTTCCTCCCTTCTCTGTTAAAGAAGAATGAAGACCTGTCTCTGTTGATTTATGATCTTGGAAATAGGAGAAGGGCACAAGATAAAAGGAGAGATGAGGAATGCTATGATAAAGTGGGTAACACCTGAGGAATCTCTCCTGCCTGGAGACAAGAGAGATCTTATAGGCTGTTGAAGACAGCCAGGTTATTTTTTTTTTCAACTCTTAAAATGTGAAGCTACATCTATTCTGACTTTTCCAAGCTGAGGACTTTGATGTCCCACCAGATTTGCCTGAACTGGTAGTTAAGTCTTAAGGAGGAATTTCTGAACTTGGAGTAACTTTCTTCAAATTGAATGGCTCAGTCAGTTTCATTTCCTGTAGAATAACTGAGGAGGGCTGGTGGGTAAGAACATGTCTTGTGTTTTTAGATAACAAGTGAATGATTGAAATTATTACATAAAAAACCAACATTTCACAGGAAAGGACGTTTATAATTCAGACTTGATCGGATTTTGGTCTGGCCAGTTCCTTTTTTTGCTCTTTGACTTACATCTTGACTAAACCTTTTGAATCTGAATCCTATGACACACTTTGAGGGATGCTAATGGGAAGGAAAGAGGGAAGTGAGGACAGCAGAGTTACTAGAGAGACCACAGGTCTTACTTGAGAAGCTGATTTAGGAGAACAGCCAGTTATTTTTTTTTTTTTTTTTTTTTTTTTTTTTTTTTTTTTTTTTTTTTTTTTTTTTTTTT
>PVIJ01015433.1:0-36540 GCA_004024925.1 Scalopus aquaticus
GGGAGGAGGGGAGGATAAGGGCACAAAATAGAAGAGAGGAGAATACAGGGGACCATGGAGATGGATCACAGGTGAATTGGTGGTGGGCTGCCCAAGGGGAATACGAAATGTAAAAGACATAAATAACAATTTAAAAAAAAGGGTGAGGGTCATAGATAAGATGTAGCTATGGAAGATCTTGGACACCATTACTAAAAATTTGTAAAGAACTAGAGCCAATATGTTCAAAATTTTTGGCTCAATACAAGAAAGGTATCAAAAGTTATCAACAGCATAAAATCTAATAGTGGAGGATAAAGGCCTCCTATTTGGATACCCTTTGGAGACACTTAAAAGAGAATGAGTTTTAAGGTAGTAGAAGAAAGAAATAGCTGGTAACTGAAGATGACTCATCAGAAACTGAGTTTCCATATCAATGTGTTAGAAGATGCTACATCTGTTATTGCACAGATAAGCTAAATTTCCCTTGCAGTGCATGCTTCATCCAGTCTGATTTCTATTCTGCTCAAATGTGGACTTTCAATAGGATAGTTTTTTCTTTGTCATGAGACCATGTTTGTTAATCTACCTTTCCTCTGTCTGCCATCCTCTTCCATTTCCAAGATATGGTCCTAGCATTAAGTCCCTTTGACAGTAGATTCTATATCCACTAATCTTCCTCTTGAACCATCTGTTCTCGCTTTGAAAACATTCTGTGTTCTCTTTTTTTTAAGATTTATTTATTTTATGCATACAAGAACTGGGGTATAGGCCAGAGCTATGGGGGATGAGAGGATTCACCAGAGACAAAGTGGGGAGCAAAACAGGTAGATTGACTGAAATACACTGCTGAGGGGAGCAGCAGGAGAGGCAGGAGAGGTCTGCTGCACCATGTGGGAATCTCCCTGGCCGGGATTGAACTCGTGCTGCAGTGGCTGCGGAGGATAGTTTCATAGTCTGAGACTTGACCCCTTGCACCACCAGGGAGGCCTCCATTCTTGTGTTCTCTTAATTACATATGTTCTCTCAGGATTAATTATCAAAGTTTGTAGCATCATAGCAAAGGGCTAGTTTTTCCTATACATCATTAATTTGGGGTTTTATTTTTACTTGTGACATTCAGGTTATAAATAAAGGGTATAATTTTAAGCTAATCATAGAATTGAAATAAAATTGGAGGGCACCTACAACACAAAAGATGTTCTTCTTGCTCTTTATCAAAACTTGTATTTGTGGGATTTGCATTTGCAGGGGGAGGATGAACCAAAAACATGTCAGACAAATAAGCAAGGATACAAATAAGGTATTTCAGACCATGATAAGTGCCACAGAGCAAACAAAAGGCAAAGAATTGTGACTTGGTGGGAAAGGCTGGTACTCTCAGCTAGCGTGGTTAAGGACGGACTCTCAAAGGAAGTGGCATTTAATGCAAACGATGATGGGCAGGATTGGGAAGTGTCCAGTGCCAAAGCCTCTACTGGGGAGAAAGAGGACCAGTGTGGGCAGCACTCTGGAAGGTGAGGAAGAGATTCATAGAGGTCTTGGAGGGTCTTATTGCCCTTGCCAAAGTAGTTACCATTCTAATTCCAGTGGGAAGCCATTTAAGAATTTTGTGCAGGCAAATGATTATTGAAAAATATCACCATTTGGGTGTGTCACAGATGAACAAAAGTTATGTTAAGCACATTAGGATAAATACCTTGTAGCTTGAAGCTTTTCAATGGAAAATGAGATTGGCATTTTCACTCAAATGGATATTTCCATAAACTTAACCACTCGTGAGTAAAATTTCAAATAAATTCAATGACCCATATCAAAGAGTGTCATTAGCAGTTTTAATTATCTAAATTTTTGTAATTAAGGATGGTTTGCCTGAGTTTAGCAGCAGTTGGTTCTTTGCTCTTCTCAGGAGTTTGTAATGTGCTCTTACCAGATGTTACTCTTTTTATTTGAGTGAAAATAGATTCAGGTGACACTGTAGGTCATAGTTGTCATTGATCCCAAATATATTCATTCTCAAACCCCTCATCGACAAGGCTAGCATCTGTTGGAAAGGAACTCACCCCTGTTTTTGGTTATATGATTATTATTTCCTCACTTATGTTCTGTCATTACTGCAAATACTTACAGTCCAAAGCTGTCTTCTTTTTTCATCAACATGTTACCACTGTGGAATTTCATTCCTCCACAATCACAGCTTCTGCCTTTTGTTAAAAGATGGATATACTAAGGAAGGCATGGTCATGTACGTGTTTAGTGAAAATAGCTTCAGAAATGCTTTCTTCTTCCCCTGGGGCCTGTCTATGATAGCAGGACTCACTTGAAATAGCAACAGTGAAGAGCAACTAGGCATTGGGGTGCTGAGTCTCAGCGCAGTCCTATTTGGTACCAACTCCAAATTCAAACGCCATGTCTGCGTACAGCCCTCCTGTTATCTGATTCCTCTACTGCATCCAGTACAGGTACAACTGAAATAAATCTGGAGGTCTGAGATAAAATTCTTTAATACCTTGGGCCTCCCTGGTGGCGCAGCAGTTGAGCGCTGCGCTGTGGAGCTGTTGGCAGCGGCCATGCGAGTTCGACACCCAGCTGGGGAGAATCCCACATGGTGCGGCAGACCTCTCCTGCCTCGCCCGCTGCTCCCCTCAGCAGTGTATTTCTGATCTGCCTGTTCTGCTCCCCACTCCATCTCTGGTGAACCCTCTCGCCACCCCATGCCTCTGGCCTGTACCCCAGCTTGTATGTATAAATAAATAAATCTTTAAAAAAAAATTCTTTAATACCTTGTGTATTAAAATGGATTCAGACTACTGTGTACATGGATTTAGACTTTTGTAAAATGGATTTAGACTGCTATGTATGTGTTATATCTGAAAATTCCTGTCATGAATTTCAGCAACTCGGAAGTTGTCTTATTATCCATGGTGACTGGTGATGTATTGCTTTCCTCTCTTCCAGGAAATGCTTCCAGACTGCACACTTTTATTTAGAGGACAGTACGTCCCCTCGAGTAATATCCACACCTCCAACTCCCATCTTTCCTATCTCAGGTAACAGCTTAAGTATGAGCATGAGTAACTGGTAGATGTTGAATGAAAAGCACAAGGTTGGAAAATTTCTCCTTACTGTGTACTTTGTAAACAACTATGATATAGATTAGCAAATGTTTGTGTTCCCAGAATATTTATGACCATAATGTGTTGGGTACACAAGCTAATACCTTGTTCTCATTCACTTTGAACATTCTTAACTAGATAAGAAATCTGATGTAAAATTATTCAAATGTCCTATATTAAGGAACAAAAACATTTATAGTGATTAAAATAAGAGTTAAGAATAAAGTTTTCAGCCATTTCAGATACTTTAGTGAAAACCTAAAAAATAAACCTGGCAAGTGTGAATAGGAGAGAATAAAAAGAAGGACAAAATTTATTTTCTTTCCAGTCATCTAATTTTATGTAAGAAAAGGTTTCTTAACTCCATTAGGGAAAAAAAAATACCAACTCTAAAATGATGGGAGTAGAAGAGAAATATGAGCACAAAGAATATAGTTGCCTGAAAATTCTTAATTTTGAATAGTTGATTATCTGGGAAATAGTTGAATTAATATTCAACTATTAATTTTGAATAGTTGATTATCTGGGAAAGTACTGATGATTTTTATCTGCCCTTACCTGTTTAGCAATTTTCAAAAGTTATCTACGGTCATTTTGATTAAGATATGCTTTGATCCTAGAGTTCACACTGTAACTAAGATCATAGATATTTAATTAGCTAACATTTTATAACATTTCAGAATGAAAAGAAGTAACAGAAAGGAACTCTCTAGAAACATGTGAATTATGGAAAGTACTGGAGGAGAGAAGATGGGACAAGGACATTGAGAACCACCAAACCAGGGAAAACTATAGGAAAAATTCATCTACATGGTCATTTTTAATTGTCTGATATTCCACCTATTATTGCTAGAGGCCCAAGTTCTACACAGTGTTATTTTCTTAAATCTCATGATTTAAAAAAAAATAAAGAGAAGCATTTTCTTTATAAGTTCCAATAGTAGGCAAAGGAATAAGTATTATTTCTCTTTCCTCTAGCAACTCTTTGTCTTTACCCACCACTGATTTATTTCTTCATTTCTATTTTATATTAAGATTTTTGTACCTTTATTTTTGTGCAGTACAATTTCTCATTAACATATCATAGTTTTGAGACTGACAGCTGCCAGTTAGCTGTTACATTTTGATTCCTTTCATTTTCTAACAGAACTTTTCTGCATACCTGTCAGCCTGGGTATACAAATTAACCATAATGTTACCCAAAATCCAACATAGTTTATTATTAGCAATAAACAAAATAATCAAGTATCAGAACCTCATCCAGGAAGTCCAAAATTTCCCTGTTTTACTTCTCAGAGGAATAGTCAAAGGCATCACCTCATTTTGACTAGCTATGCTCTCAAAGATGCACTCTAAATCACCTGAAGATACACATTTTCACATAAAATCAGAAGATGAAAAGATGGATTACTCTGACTAACTTACAGACCAGTTCATAAAAGAAATACCAAATACCTATCATGAATAAAAAGTAGTTAGTCTGCTTGTAAAAAGAGGCTAGCTGTGCAGGATTTTATCACTGGGTTTGAAGGACATTTACCAGAATTAATGATGTAGATGTGACAAATTATTTCTGTTTTCTTCTCTAATTATGAAAGCTACTTCCAAGCAAGATCCTTTTTTAGGTGTGAAGGCGGAATTACACCTTTGTCTAGTGTTTCTTAAGCCTAACTGGCTAATTCAATTTTAGTATTCAGGTATACTCATCAAGAGAGAAAACAGATGGATTCTTAAAAAAAAAAAAAAAAAATCAATCAATTCTTTGTAACTGAAGCTTAAAAATATTAAGTGGTCTAGATGCTGAACATCTGTTGATGTAAATAACTGTTTCTAGTGAAATGTGTTTGATGTTTCGTTGTCAGAGAAATCACTTGTGAAATTGCATACTGTGAACTAGTAATATGTTTAAGAAAGTCTTCCAGGGAAGGGAGGGACAGAATAATTTGGCCCCTTCTCAATTAATTAACAGATCCAGTGACTTTGTTTACATAGCATATTTTCAAGTTAGAATTCTTGAATTTTTAAAGATTAAGAGTCCCAAAGGTTTTTGACATTATGTTTAATAAATGATCTGCATATAAATGTCTTATTTATAAAAACAAAAAAGTATTCTCAAATGTAAACATTGGCTGTAAGACATTAACCTGTACAATTTTATAAAACTGAAATTGTATTGTGTTTAGTCCATGGTAAAATTGAAACGATACTATTTCTGCTTTTTCTCCCACCCCCAGATTTTATATGCCTTCCTCACTCATTAAAGTTAAAGAACATTACCTATAGAGTTAAAGTTAAAACAGTGTTGTCTATCAAGAGATGCAGTTCTGTGGTAAGAAGTGAGACTTCTGTGATATTTATCAGTTAATGTGAAAATTCTTTTCTCTTTAGAGAAAGGAAAAGAGAGTCCTGATCGAATTAGATTTCTAAAATGCAGGGGTTTATGGATAGCAAATACCGAGAAAATTAGTAATCTTTGCTTATTGTTTTAGTGAATTTTAAGATTCAGCTTGGATAGGAATAATTGAACTTTGAAGTTTAGAAAAGGCACTTTATAAGTCTTTATAAATGAGAGGCACAGTCATTTCTGTTGAATTATCCTTTCCAATCTAATTTTTTTATTCACTTAGATGATATTGGAGCAATTCCAATAAAGCACTTTCCAAAGCATGTTGCAGACTTACATGCAAGTAGTGGTTTTACTGAAGAATTTGAGGTATGATTTTAATATGTCTATTTCAAATAATGTAGAAAATAGCAAATTTAAAATATTAAATAATAGGCTATTTCTTGGCCTAAAGACCTTGAAATAATTTTCACTTCTAGTGAAGTGAATACTTACATGTTTAGGAGCTATCTCCTGGTTATGATATATTGAGAAAATTACCTAAATATATATGTCCATTTTAAAAGTAAGTTTACACTAGTGGAAAAATTAAAACCAGTAATAATTCTCGCTCATGAAATGTAGATCTCCAGGATTCGTTTTTATTTTAAATCTGAATTAGTAACACTGATTCTTTTTCATCTTCTAAATTTCATGAATTATTTTGAACCACTAATTTCATGATTTTTAGTCAAATTATATACAGACTTCTTAATTATAGGTATTACACCAATCTAAGTACAGAAGCATTTAGATAGTCCTTTTATTGTACAAAGTAAAGGCCCATCGTCTCAACAAAATATGAATATCTTTAAAAAAACATTTGACTTTATAATCAGTGAAAAATCTTTTAGTTCTTTGTTACTTAATATTTAAATGTTCTTTAAAATCACTTAATATTTAAATGTTCTTTAAATATTATATTAAAATGTTTTCTTAATTTCATTGTTTTTAACTCATAGTCTGATTCAAGAGAACTTCTCATTAACAATAATTAGCTTAATACCTAATAATACTATATATCTTTTTTTTCCAAGTGATTCGTATATTGACTTGTCTTTAAATCTAGAGTCAGAATGAGTTGCTGCAAAAAAAGGCCCTAAAACCTTACTTGGAGAGAGACTGGGCCATTTGCTTATGAATCAGACTGGTGTCTGGGTTATTTGCTTCCTGAAAAAGTATAAGGCTTTCTTATTATTATCATAATACTAAATAATCATAAATTCCAAGTACTATAGATAGAAAACATCTTGAAAAGCATTTTAATTAATTTTAAAAGAGAATTGGAGAATAATTTTTCTGTACATATTGATGTATTTATCAAAAAGTAGTCTACTAATTAAATATGTAGAAAGTAACACTAAATTTCATTTCAAAATCACATAGTATGTATAATAAAAATTTTACTAGATTTTTAATACTTTGACAACCCTAAATCAGCACAAATCACCTAATAGGAAACTGCTTACTCTTTAAAATTACTCAAAAACAATATATATATAGATATATATATATATATATATATCACTAATTCATAGTTTCAAATAGTGCTATAGTAGGCAAATAAAATTATACTTGGATATTAGTAAATTCAATCATCATGACAAAATGTGTTATCAAACATGTTTTTTCTCATCTGCATTTAAAAATTCATTATTATGTTATCGCTGTTCCCTTTTAAAGTATTTTTCCTTTTACATAATTTTAAGCTTCCAGATTGTTAGAAGTTTTGAGTTGCATGCAACTGTTTGAAACATGCTTGTTTTATTAGTATTTGACAAATGTATTTATTGCATGATCATAGTTTCCATTGTAAACCTAATATGAACGCTTTTTTTTCTCATTTGTCGTGTGCTGTGGAATTTGATTTCTTTACTTTTTTGGCATTCATTCCCTCATTAGACACTGAAAGAGTTTTACCAGGTAAGGCATTATTTCACTGCATTTTCTTTTAGCCAAGCCATAGTTGTAACATGTAAAAATTTGTATGGGATAAATTATTTTGTTTATTTTGTCATCCTCATTATATTTTGAGGAACATTGCTTAAAAGGCTACATGTTAAAATAGTCTACATGCCATTTCTTTACAGGAAGTACAGAGCTGTACTGTTGACTTAGGTATCACAGCAGACAGCTCCAACCACCCAGACAATAAGCACAAGAACAGATACATAAACATCGTTGCCTGTAAGTGTATTGCTAACGATTGTCATTGCTCTATCTGTGTTTTAAATGAAGTCCTGAAGGCTTCATATCCAGCACCTCAGTGTAGCTGTTACGGGGTCTTGATATGGTCTTTTTTCACTCGACTTAAATACATTCTGCAATTTATGACATCCATTTCTTTTAAATAAACTCAAATTTTCATCCAGTTCTTTCTTCGGGCCCTATGGACAATAAATCTGTTCTTACAGTGTCTGTCATTGTTTTTGTTCTGTGGCCCTGTTTTCACTTGAGGTGTACCAATTTTCATGAGAAGTTACTAACGAGATTCCTGTATCCTTTCTCCTTAGCCCACCCCCTTCTACCCTTTCTGTCCTTCTCTTACCTTTGTTCCTAGGCTCTTATAAAGGTTTAGTTTATCGCTCTTTGTATTCCTTCTTTCCCTTAATTATCTTAACTGTTTTCTCTTTTTCTCCTCAGTCAACTGACTTCTTTAGTGCAGATTTACCTATTTAATCCTATAAATTACCAACTTTTTCCATATTCTTATACAGAACCTCCTGTGTACACTTTTTTAAAATTTTCCTTCATATTTTATATTCCATTCCATTTCCTAAAGTTCACCTCATCACCCCCTGCCAAAACTTCTGTTTTCATCTTTCCTTCTATATCCTGCGGGGCTCCCTACATTCACAGAACATGATATTGCCATGATATTGGTTATTTAAATTCTGGTTCCATTTTTGATTTTGGAAACTAAAGAAACTGCACTCATCCTTTTTGTATCAGGTTTTCTTAAATAATCAGCATAGAGACTGCTTTTCTTTCCACAAAATCTTTTATTTCAATAACTTCTTTCTCTGCTTCATGTTTGTCTTCCTCCATGGAAGCAAGTATCTTGGCTGCACAAAAAACTCAGGTGCTACTTAGGTTTACCAATAGACTATTCCTTCTACAAACTAAATGGGAAACACACACCAGGTAACTGAGACAGTGGTGGAGATGAACATTTCTTGAATGACTGTGTGTCTGCCACTTTACAATCATTACTTCAAGCTTGCCAAGATAGGTACTGACAGTCATATTTTAGAGATGGAGAAAAACAACCGAGAAAATTTACTCAACAACAGTCCCCTTCTAAAATAGGATATATATACACAGTGGAATACTACTGAGACATCAGAAAATTCATGCCATTTGCAGTAGTAATGTAGATGGAGTTGGAAGAGCTAGTGCTAAGTGAAATAAATCAGAAGGAGAAAGAAAAATACTGGGTGGGGTCACTAATAAGTAGAATATTGAGAAATCAAATTAAGAACCAGAGAAAGACAACCTTAAAAGCCAAACCTTGAAAACTGACTATAGAACTGAAGCACCCCAAGGGGAAAAGGGGTGTAGGAGGCATAGGAACAAATTGGGGAAGAAGCACAATGGAATATGGATGATTTGGTGGTGGATCCCCTACGGTGGTGATAACTGGTGGCGAGAATCCTAATGTTATCACAATTAAAAGAATAAATTATGAGTTTTTAAAAAGCCAAAATATTAGATGTAAAGTGCAAAAATCAGTCTGTCTGATGTTCAAACCCATCTTTCCATCTATTTCTGCAAATACTCCCTGCGCCTTTGTGAGCTGCAGTGCCACAGAGGAGTTACTATCCCACAATATCTCTTTGACTTGTAACGGTTTGGCCTACATTCACTTCATCCTTGAAAAAAATAAATTGTCTTCCCAAAGAAACTGCTAAGTTTTCTTCCAGGAACACCTTTCTTTCATATTATGTCATCCCTCCGAATAAATACAGCTTCTCTGTAAAAGTGACATGAATGCAAACTTGTTATTGCTTTTTTCTTTAAAGACTTATTTATTTATGCATACAAGCTGGGGTACAGAACAGAGGCGTGGGGCAGCGAGGGGGTTCACCAGAGAAAGAGTGGGAAGCAGAACAGACAGACCAGCGGAAATACACTGCTGAGGGGAGCAGAGGGCGAGGCAGGAGAGGTCTGCTGTGCCATGTGGGATTCTCCCCGGCTGGGCGTCGAACTCGTCGCTGTTGCCGACAGCTCCACAGCGCCACCAGGGAGGCCCCAAACTTGTTATTTCAACATATTTGAATTACCACACCCCATCCTATATAGGTCACCACAGTTTTCATCCCCTTTTAATTGATGGTGCAGAGTCCACCCCCTTTAGACTTGGGCAGCTGCTCTCCTGCCTCCCGAGGCAGAGGACCACTTTGAGGTTCTTCCTTTGAGGCTTTTAAGGCCGTTTGCTGTCGCCCTCACCCAGACTTCTGCTTCCTTCTCTACTTCCTCTTCCTACATCAGCCTCCAGTTCAGGGGCTGCTACCTCCTATTTTTTCCCTTTGAGTCTCCACTGTTCACAACTCCCGTCTCCACCAATACAATCTCTGCCTTCATAGCTCAGTGTCCTTTGCACCTCTGTTGACACCTGTGCATTGTGTGCCTTATTCTCACCTTCCACGTTGGTAAACTTAATATTATATTGATCTTTATCTTTGACAGCTCTGTATGCCCCAAATGCCTACTAATATAAATGTTTTTGCATTGATTTTAATTGTATTTGTTACATTATGTTCTAAATGTAAATACGCTTTATGCTAAAATATAGTCCATGCTATAGTGAAACATATTCTTTTCTCTTTATTACAGATGATCATAGTAGGGTTAAGCTTGCCCAACTTGCTGAAAAAGATGGAAAACTTACTGATTACATCAATGCCAATTATGTTGATGTATGTATGTTTTGATTAAATGTTTATAAAAGTTATTTTGACAATAAATTTATTATACCACTGTGTATTTATGATGTACTGATGCTTAATATGTATTTTATGAAGGATAATAAAAAATAGAAATCAACAGTGAGAGAATACAGGCTGCAAATGCATTTTCAGTGTACAAGGGATGGACGAGCAGATGGATAGATGACTGATAGGTAGGTAGGTAGGTAGGTAGGTAGGTAGATAGATAGATTTTTATATCTCCTTAATGTAAAGGGCTGTTCTAGTGCTTATTTTGAATGCCTTAGTTCCTAGCATAATGATGCATATATAGGAGATGATCAATAAATCCTGACTGGAAATTTTTCAAGGTGGTATTAGCCAAAAAGAAAATGTGATTACTACAGCAGTTATCAGTCTTTGTAATCTTGGACACTCCTCAGGATACTCAGCTTGGTGGAATTTCTTGGATCTCTCTGGGGGCTGTAGTCCACTAATTCACTCAGTACATTTTTACTGTGTCAGTTGAATGCCAACAGAAAACAATTATTTTCTTGTATGAACCTCATGGTCTGCCTTCAGGCTTATGCTTCATGAACAGGTAATTCAAAGAAGTGAATACCAAAGACTAGTCTCCGGTGGGTTTGTTATAGGCAATGACTGGTCACTTCCAGAGTAGGCAGTGTGTATGCCAGATCCAATGTGGGCTTTGAATTTACAACTGGTTTTGAATCCCAGCTCTGCCACTGGCTACCTGTGGGAACTGGTGTAGTGCCAGTGGGGCACAGTGCAGTTTCCCTATGATTCAGGCAGACGGGAAAGGAGGGGTCCTAGAGCCCTCGGTGGCTTTTTCAGGCCTTTAATGATCTTTTTGCAGTGAGGCAACCAGGTACACAGCAGGTAAGGGGGCTGGGGTATGGGGGGTGGTGCCAGGAGGCTAGCAGGCCTCCCAGCCCCTGGCAAATTTTCACTTTTTGGGCTCTCTGACATCGCCTCATAGCCTCTGCCACTGCTGCTGCTGCCGCTGCCTCTGCGTCTGTGACACCGCCCTTATATATCCTCGGCCTCCAGGCCCAGGTGCACCCACTCACGCACGCACGCACCGCCACGAGGTACACATGCAAGACCGCAGGTGTCCATCATTAAATCTAGTGGTGGTAGGGCAGAAAATCCTGATGCCTCTTTCATTTACCCTACTCTTGGAAAGCCACTTAAATTCTCTGAGGTTCATTTTCTTCATCTCCAAATCAGGGATGATGCTTTCATATTGCATAGATTAAGGATTAGGGGCAATGTTTATAAAATATCTTAGCCACAGCGGGTGCTCGATGAGGACAGGTGTTAATGATTAGCATTGCTCAGTACTACCAAGGAGAGGGTAAGGTGACAACAGCAGAGATATCCTGTTTTAGATAACTGTGTCCCAATGCCTCAAACACACTTCAAAACAACACAATCAAGCACAGCAAATAGACTTGAATTGAACACACTTGGGCTAAAGATCCAAGTAATTGTGATTGTATTAAAGCAAAGAGAACTCTTCTTTTTTTTTTTCTTCAGGGAAAAAAAATTCTGTCTTTGTTTAGTACTATCAAGTTTCTCCAGCTTTGCAAGTTAGTAGGGGAAAAAGTATCGACTTTAATATAGTTTAAAATGGCAAACAAGCCAGTTAATAAGCAATGCCTGCCATTTATTTCTTCAGGGTTACAACAGACCAAAAGCTTACATTGCTGCTCAAGGTCCACTGAAATCCACAGCTGAAGATTTTTGGAGAATGATATGGGAGCATAATGTGGAAGTTATCGTCATGATTACAAACCTGGTAGAGAAAGGAAGGGTATGTAGGTAATCTGTATGACATCCCGAAAGAATGTTTATAGGTGTTTTAAATTGCTTATAAGACATTCAGCATTAGGAAGCAGCAAATGTTTGACAGATAATCAGGATTTTTTTCAAGGAAGTAGCACCCTTGATGGGAATTGCTAAAATTATAGGTAAAAAATTTTCACTATAAACCAAGCTGTCTGCTATTTAAATGCACTCTTTATACTGTGAGAACAAGTAAATGGATCTGATTGAGAAGCAATGTAGAATGAGAGATTTTAATTCACAGGAACTGAATTCTTTTGCTGGCTCTGTAGTGACCCACTGCATCCGGCCTCACTTTCCTAATCTGAGAGGGGGAGGATTGAGCCAGATCATTGCAAGTTTTGTTCAGTTCTGTGAATATATGCATGAAAGGGTAGATGGGTGGGTGATAGGTGAATGGATGGATGGGTGGACGGGTGGATGGATGGGTAAGTGGGTAGGTGGAATCCTCTACAGCTAATTTGCAATTACTTAGAAAGGAAAAAAAAATATTTAGAAGCGTAAAGGAGTTCATTCCTGTCACTCTCTCAGACCTTTACTGATTTCAGACAACTCTATTTGCAATATGGAAGTAGCAAGTTTCCTTTCTCTTTTGCAGAGAAAATGTGACCAGTACTGGCCTACTGATGGTAGCGAAGAGTATGGGAACTTTCTGGTCACTCAAAAGCGTGTTCAGATGCTTGCTTATTATACTGTAAGGAATTTCACACTCAGAAACACAAAGGTAAAAAAGGTGAGTCGATAAAGGATGGACATCATCAGTTCAGTAATACAGCTAGTCCTTTTTCAAGAGATTGAGTCATCTAACCAAGACAGGGTAAAATATATATAACTGAAAAGCAGTATGCGTTCTCACCACAATTACACTCAATCCTAAATGTCTCTTCTAAGTCTCTAAATGCACTCATAGCTTAGGGCCCAGTTTGGTCATGGTGTGATCGCAGTAGATATAATGGATGTGCCCATGTGAGAACAGCCCATCCAACTGAAGATAGTGGAGGTCAAAATAAGAAAAAGAAAATAAAGACAGTAAAATACAATGGTGTATTTGTCAGGATTCTCTGGAGAAACAGAACTAATGGAAGCTATACCGACATGTGGCTGGGGGCTGGATGGGTAGGGAGGTATTGAGAGAGACAGAGAGAGATGTTAAGGAATTGACTTAAGTGTTTGTGAGTTCTACAATCCAGAATGTGTAGTATCCAGCAGCCTGGATATTCAAGTAAGCATTGGTCTTACAGTCATTTGTCCAAATTCATCAGGAAAGCAACTGGAAATTCAGGCAGTATTTCTGTGTTACAATCTTTAAGAGAATTCCGTATTCCGCAGGAAACCTGGCTTTACTCTTAAGGCCTTCAACTAATGATGTGAGGCTTACTCATAGTATAGAGCGTAATCTGTTCTACTCAGATTCTTACAATTTAAATATCAATCACATCTAAAACATACCTTAACAGTAACATCTGGTAGGAATACCGCTCAACCAAACCACTGGCCAACAGATTCTAGTCAAGTTGACACATACAATTCACCATCACACACAATGATGTCCTTTCTTGGCTTATCCTTGACCACCAACATTAAGCTATGAATCCTGAGTTGATGTTCAGAGACCCTAAGTGTGAGTGTGCATGTACGTGTATGTGTGTGTTCATGCATATGTGTGTGTGTTCTTGCTCTCTGGATTCTTCCAGGGCTCCCAGAAAGGAAGAGCCAGTGGACGTGTGATCACACAGTACCACTACACCCAGTGGCCTGACATGGGAGTGCCCGAGTACTCGCTGCCGGTGCTGACCTTTGTGAGAAAGGCGTCCTATGCCAAGCGCCATGCAGTGGGGCCTGTTGTCGTCCACTGCAGGTGAGTCTCGGAGACAGGCTTCCACACCCAAGGATTTCAGAAAAACGAAACCAGTGGAGTGAAGGTTTTGCCAAAATGGGAATTATCTCACACAGTGAGGGGGTCAAATTATGTACCCACTTTCACAAGCACTGATCGTTTGGAAATAAGTGTACCAGACACAGAATTTGATTGTCGAATAGTTCAAAGGACCAGGTATTTTCATGATGCGGCGTATTATTTGATATGTTGAATTGGCTTTCAACTGACTAACTGTGTAAGGCAGGCAGTATGATGGTCTGTCACTCCACAACCATTTATGACCACAGAAGGTCCAGGAGTAATGCATAAGACATGAGCTCATGCCTAGGAGTTAATAGTATAATGTAGCATTATTATGCCACATTCATATTAGAAATCACAATGCGGTGTGAGGAATTTGGTCAATACTTCTAAATTGTTTTTAAACAGTTTGGGACCAAAGTTCCTTTCTCATCTTCATGAGTTCTTTCTAGTATTGTATCATATTGAATGTGTTAGCAATTCGCATTGCCCTAAAGGGTTAATTTCCAAGATAGAGCAGATGAGTAGAAATGATATTTCAAAGAAATAAAAAAATACAGTGAAGGTTTTAATCTCGTGTTTTTCAGTTAAAATAAAAATAGCAGTTAACATTTACTGAGTGCTGACTCTGTATCAAGCTTTATGACCACAGAAATCAAATTCATTTCTTTGTGCAATATTGTTGTCAAAGTCGTGCCCCCGTTTTAGAGAAGTCAGTATTTTCCTTTGATATACAACTTATCTGACACATTCTAATTACCTATCTCAGGAGTGATCTCAGACAAAGTCTGAGAGACCTGTGTTGAGTTTTTTCATCCGTAGCCTGACGATAAGCCGAGGGAAATGGGAAGCTGCAAGGAAAATAGCTCTGAAGGTCAGGGATTGTTTCTTAGCAAATGGAGGAGGACGGGCTATTGTGCAGAGCAGGTGCTAACTTTCCACTCTAGCACTTCCTACTTGTAGGAGCATTTGAAAAGAAATCCCTGTCTATGAAATCTGTCTCTCCAATAGCGCCTTTGAAGAAGTCGAGAGATAATGGCCCTTTAGAAATGACTGGTTAGGCTTTCTTCCTCACAATCTCACTGAAATGATATTTTCAACTGAACACTTTATCAAATTCTTTCTCCCATTAATGTGGAAACCTTTACAAACACATCTACCTGGCAATACAGACCCGGGACCTTTGCTTTTCAGAATTTGGTGAATCGGATGCTTTCATTTTTCTCAGATGAAATGCCTATTTGTTGTGTTCTGCTCCATATTTCCATTGTGTTCTATATAATCATGATAAATATACTTATTGATAGATTTAAATCTCCAACAGAAATAGGTTGTTTTTCAATTGTGTCAATGCAGTAGTTGTGTCAACTGTTGTATTTGTGCCAACAAATAAAAAGGGAAGCAACAAATAAAAAGGTACACTTTTTATTTGCTATTTGAAGTATTATAGCTAAATTACTCGTGATGTGGCTTATTTGCTTGGAGAAGAAATTATTTTAATTTTAAAGACAGCCTGTACGGTTCCTCAAATTGCTAAAATTGGAACTTCCATATGACCTAGCAATACCACTTTTGGGAATCTACCCAAAGGACACAAAAACACTAATCCGAAAGGATACGTGCACCCGTATGTTCATTGCGGCACTGTTCACAATAGCAAAGGTATGGAAGCAACCCAGATGTCCAAAAATAGATGACTGGATCAAGAAGATGTGGTACATATACACAATGGAATATTATTCAGCATTCAAAGAAGATAAACACATGCAATTTGCAGCGACATGGATGAAATTAGAGGGGATCATACTCAGTGAAATAAGCCAGAAGGAAAGAGAAAAATATCGAATGGTTTCACTTATAACAGATAACTATAACTTATAACCATAGGGAAACCAAATAGGAGAGAGACACTCAGCTGGGGTGGGGGGGGAGGGGGAGGATAAGGGCACAAAATGGAGTAGAAAAGGACACAAGGGACCACGGAGATGGATCACCGATGAATTGGTGGTGGGCTACCCAAGGGGAATACAAAATGTAAAAGACATAAATAACAATAAAAATATATACATTAAAAAAATAAATAAAGACAGCCTGTAGCTACTGACCTTCAAATGTATTTGATGCCCGGCATTGAACTGGTTCTCTGTGCTCTCTTCAGCGCTGGCGTTGGCAGAACGGGCACCTACATCGTGTTGGACAGCATGCTGCAACAGATTCAGCACGAAGCCACAGTCAACATATTCGGCTTCTTAAAACACATCCGCTCGCAAAGGAATTATTTGGTGCAAACAGAGGTATGATAAAAAGGTTCATTCTATTTATCTAAAGGTTGGAAAGGTCACACTAATGTTAAGATTAAATACACCAGAGTTTGTATTTCTTGGTTTTTTTAGTATCAGAGGGCTGATGTAAGAAAGTTCTACAAAGTGGGTGGTTTACAACAGACTTTAGTGTGCCGCGGTTCTGGAGAACAGAAGGCCAAAGTCAAGGTGTTGGTAGGACATCCTCCCTGCAAACCCCCCAAGGGAGGATCCTTCCTCATCTCTCTGTTTCTGGCAGCTCCGTGTGTTCCTCGGGTGCAGCAACTTGACTCCAACTCTGCCCCTACCTTTGTGCTGCTGTCTTTTCTCCTGTCTGTGTCCAAAGTTCCCTTTTCTCTTAGGACACCAGTTACGACTTCACAGTCTCTCACTGCATCTGCAGTCACCCTATTTACAAGCCAGGTCACACTCTGAGGTACTTAAAGACTTTGGCGTATCTTTTGGGTAACACAGTTCAGCTGATCACGCCATGTAATTTTAAGTCCTGGATGACCAGGTGATATCTATTCTGTGACCAATTGGGAAGTATCTTTAAAATGACCCTAATTCCTGAAGATACCAACAGAGAGTAAGTCAGTTGAGCAACAACAATCACCACTAACAAAATCCTTGAGTTTCTCCTGCATATTGTGAAGGAACAGATGCATGTTCATGTTTTAAAATTACAAATTAAGCTCAAATTACATCCCTGTTTTGGCTCATATTATTTATTGTACATAGTTTATATGACACAGGACAAACTGCCTATCTGTATTCTATCTTCCATATTTCTAAATAAAAAAAAATGAATTTTGAATTGAAAGTGAGGCTATCACCTTGAGAGCGGTAGATAGAAGCCTGGGTGGGTTTTAATATCAAACAAAACTGAAGCTCATTACCTCAGGTCAGGTAAGACTGGGAAAAAGTCCCAATTATGAAATAAAAGTTAACTAGTAGAACTCATATACAGTTATACCTAATTATGGGCGACTGACTAAAAGGAGAATTTGAATGGACAGGAGAGGAAGACCCACGAAAAAGGGTAAAAGTCAGGAACCTTCTCTTGTAAAATGTGAAAGAGGGTCTCAGCTTTGAAGGGTGGGCAGAGAGAGCATTGCTTTGCCTCCCCAAATCTTGCTTCCTCCTTCCCACAAATGTCAGTGATAACAAACCAAGAGCTGAGGAGTGAGAAGAGCTGTGTTCTCGCTTGGCCCCTTCTTTTCTGGACTGCCCGCCAGGCAGGTCTCATGAACAATCCTTTGAGGGTTTTTCTGCTCATATTACAGAACTTTTTGTCTGTCGATGGAAGATACACCTTTTGGACATTGATACGTACGAGGAAAACATGACTTCAAGCTCTTTAATGTCATTGTTTTTCCAGGAACAGTATGTCTTCATTCACGATGCTCTGGTTGAAGCCATCCTTAGTAAAGAAACTGAAGTGCCTGAGAGTCATATTCATGCCTACGTCAACGCGCTCCTCATCCCTGGACCAACAGGCAAAACAAAATTAGAGAAACAATTCAAGGTGAGATCTCTTGGGAACCCTCGAGGAGCACCACAGAATCGGATGTTCCTGCCTCTTTTCCTTTGAATCACCGAGGCCATGTGGGCGAGCTGGTGCAGTCGCTTTCTTCTGTTCTTAACAAAAGGAAGGAAACCAGATGGCAAATTTCAAGGAAAACCTAAATTCTGAGTCATAAGAAGAGAAGTTCTCAGAAATCCTAGACTAACTTTTATAAATGTAGACGTGGTCCAGGGCCGGAGGGACGGAGCATAACAGAATGGACAGGCAGAACTTATAATACAGAGAGTAGAAGTGCTTTTTTTTACTTTGAAAAAGCCAGACCACTTAACCACAAGTGCTGTGGCTCAGGCTGTTTGTGCTGCTCTTTGAAAAAATCTCTCTCACTTGAAGCCCCCAGACTAGAACAGGCCATATCAGAGCAAGAGCTTCTTCAACCCCAGTTTCTCCCACTCATCTGTGTCAAAGCATTGAACTGGAGGGGAGCGTGTTTCATTCTATATTTCACCTTCTCCAACCCCAGCCCCTGACTTTCAGAAACCAGGACGCAAGGAATTCAGCAAGTAGCTGGAATAGGAGGATTGGCAGGCAGAGTCGTGGCTTCCAAGGGGATGGAGGCTCCACATTATTCCTTACTATCCTCTTACTTCCCAGGATTCCTCCAGAATAGGACCAATTTCTGAAGAAGGAATATCTAGGGAGAATTTGAAAACCGCTGGAAAAAACCAGAGTGTTCGTGAACATTGTGATTGCCATGCTTTTCTCTCCCACTCCCCTAACACCCATATGGAAGTTGTCAGACACTCTGAATCCCCTCTGATGTTCTGCCTCCTCAGCAGGCAGCTCTTGTGTTTGGGGAGAGTACTAGAAAGGTTCAGGGAGAATGCGGGATAAAGAGCCTGCTGCAGGAACATCAACATTTTACTCAGGCTGATGAGTTATCAAGGAACAATTTAAGGAAAGAAAAAAAAATGCAGTTTGGCTTCCAGAAGCAGATATTAAAGAAATATGAAAGTTTAACAATAGATTGTTAGGATAGCTTTGCCCTAAATTAAATAAATATATATATATATATATATATATATATATATATATATATATATATATAAAAGAATCACCCATTTTCAACAAAATTCTCATTTAAGTATGATTTAAGTATGATTTACTTTCTATATAATTGTGTAAAAGAATTCATATGGCTTATACAAGAGAACCCAGGATCAAAATGAAAATATCAATTAGGTTAGAATCTAATTAAAGAGAAAGACATTTGATTCTGTTTCCTGGTAACATATTAACCAGGGAAATGTGTGTGTGTGTGTGTGTGTGTGTGTGTGTGTGTACATAGTCTAAAATAAAGGTGTTAAAATAGCTGCTGGGGAGAAGAGGAGTTGTTCGCAAGAGATCTCCATCATGCTAACCATATTCTTAGAACCTCATACAGTAAAATTAGAAATTGGCAATGACAGCTTGCCCTAAAAATCCAAATGTTTAGACAACAAAAATGTTCTATTAAGTAAGTTATTTATTAAAGAAGAAAATATAAAATCTTTAGAATTAAAGGTCAATAGAAGCACTGCTTAGCACAATTTGTAGTATACTGCTCATGTTGTGCCTTGGAAGGAAATTCATAGCTGTAAATAATTCATGTGAGAATAAATAAAAGCTAGTGAAATTGGCATACCATGTGAAAATTAGAAGCAAAGCACAGTATGCCCACAGAAGGAGATGGGAAAATGTAAGAAAGTTAAAATTATTCTTAAATAGAAAATTAATTCTATAGAAACAGAGATGAGACAAAACCAATGTGGGCTCTGTCAAAAACTAAACAATAAAGCAAACAACTGTGCTCATTTGATGAGAGAGTGGGAAGAAGAGAGTATGCACACATGAATAGATAAAAATCGGGCTAAGTTATAAATAGTTCAGAAATATTTTCTGAATATTTTTGTGACAACAAACTTGACAACCTCCATAAAAGAAACAGTTTTAAGCAAAATATATTCATAAAGGAAAGGTAGACTTAGAAAAGGGAAAGAATGTCAGTTATTAATACTGTTACTCAACACTGGACTGCAAATCTGGTTAAAGGAGGAAGACATAAGATGAAATGTATAAAGCTATAAAAAGATTTGCAGATAATATGCTTTTTGTGTACAACATCAAGAGAAACAAAAGTGAAAATATTTCTATTAGATTTCAAGGAGTGTGTATAAAAAATATAGCATGGTACCACATTAGCTATGTCTTACAAAATGTATTAACACAAAAAAGAGCCAAATCAGCACCAACAAATAAAAAGGTCCCAAAAAAATCTTAGCAAAAGGTGCAGTGAATACATAGAGAAAAATTATAAAACTATATAGAAAAGAATAGAATTAGACCCAAGTAAGTAGAGATTTAATGCTTTTGGAGACAGTATTGTGAAGATGTTGATTCTCCTTAAATTAAGAATAAGAATCAATGCAGTACCAAATCCCAGCAAGATTTTTCACAGGAAATTAAGACCTACTTTTAAAATTAACGTTTAGAAAATTAAAGAGCCAAAACAGACACAGCAATACTAAAGATAAAAGATATTGGGTGCTATTGGGGTGGTATTAAAATATATAAATTTGTGGTAATGTATATGGAAAATTTATTATACAGATATAATAATTAATATTGAAAAACAGACAAATCATTCACAAGAGCTTTACACATGTGGAAATTGTTATGTGTTAGATTTGAATGCACTTCAGATAGGTAAGTAAGGGACAGAGCAATCAATAAATAATATTGGAACAATTTCCATGGGAAACAAGGAAAAATAGGTCCCTATTCACCTCAAACACTAAAATTAATCAAGATGGCTTAGGTACCTAAAAGTGAAAGCAAAGTTGTATACTTATTACAAGAAAATATTCCCATATATATTCTGAGAATGAAAGGGCATAGAAAGATTTCTTCTTAAATAAAAACATAATTGGCAGAAATCTTAAAGAAAAAATTGTCTATAAATCTTTATGATTAAATAACAAAGATGTTAAAAATATTTTTTAAAGACTTATTTATTTATGCATACAAGAACTGGGGTGTAGGCCAGAGGTGGGGGCGGGTGAGAGGATTCACCAAAGACAGAGCAGGGAGTAGAACAGGCAGATCTACTGAAGTACACTGCTGAGGGGAGCAGCGGGTGATACAGGAGAGGTCTGCTGCACCATGTGGGAAGCTCCCTGGCCTGAGATCAAACTCATGCTGCAGTAGCTGGTTTGATAGTGCTGTGTTTTTAACCCCTGTGCCACCAGGGAGGCCCTTAGCAAATTTTTCAACAGATTTTAGATTTACATAAAGACATCAAAGCCCACTAAAAATTAGTAAGCGACAAGGAAATAGAAATATGAAAAGGCAGCCATCAAAGAGGAATTCTAAATGGCTAATAAATCCCAAAATTCACACCCTCACAGTACTTGAGGAAAAGCAAATCAAAACCATAGCCTACCACTTTTCATTTCTCAAACTTAAAAATTAAGCACTAATCACAACCTAATTCTCTATAGAAACTTCCACATATGTGTTTCTTAAGAGACATACTTGGGATTGTCATTGTTACAAAGTTTGTAAAAGTAAAATATTGGAAGGTATTTGAATATTCACTAATTGGGAACTAGATAAATAGCAAATGTATAATTCGTGTAATGAGGTACTATGAGAATGTATCAACTCCAAACATTTACATATGCATGTACATACACACACACACACACACACACACACACACACACACACACACATACCACATCTAATTTACTCCCAACTTGAGTGTGAGATTTAATGAAGGACACACCTACAGAGGAAGCCATGAGGAAGAGCCTCCTGAGGCAGGAAATCCACCTCCAGAGTATTTTCTGTTTCCTCTAGCTCCATCCTCCATCCCCGTGGTGTAAATCATGAGTGTGCCAGAAAACCACCCAAAACAAGGTTTACTTCTAGGAACTCTTGAAAAACAAGCCAGATAAATCCATTAGTGTTTTGTCTTGGTTGGGGCAAGAGTATGGGGTGTGTGTGTGTGTGTGTGTGTGTGTGTGTGTGTGTGTGTGTGTGTGTGTTTGAATGACTTAATTGAAATAACATGTATTTCCTTGACTCACTCAGCTCTTGAGTCAATCAAATATACAGCAGAGTGACTATTCTACAGCCCTAAAGCAATGCAACAGGGAGAAGAACAGAACTTCTTCCATCATCCCTGGTAGGTTATGTTGGGCAGAGGGGACAACGTTTCTTTATATTAAAACTATCAGAAGCAATTTTAAAATATTGGTACATCTCGGAGTGAAAGCAGTACACTCATATTTTTCTAATTATGCCTGATGATGTAACTGCTAAAAAGAATGCAAAGCCTATCTTGTCTAAAAATGCAAAATGCCTAGAAAAATTGGCTTAATGATCAAAGATTCTCAACTTGAGATATGCAGCTAAGTTTTGCACTTTGGGGATACAAGGGAGAGATACAGTGCCGTGGCCATTCTTATTTACATGAATATTCTGTGTTTCAGTGGAAAGATCAAGGGTTGGCATTTCATCTCTGAGCGGGGAAGGCACAGACTACATCAATGCCTCATACATCATGGTAAGTTCAAGAAGCTACTGGGGAGCTGCCTACCAGCTTGTGTTACTAAAACCAACCAAAATGGGCTGTTTGAAGCAGTGACTGCAGACATGGGCAGTGCTATTAGTGGATTTACATCAAAGGTCTTGACTGCCACCCACTGCAACAAGTGGAATCACAGCATTATAGCATCTTTATGAATGTAGATATTGGGGAAACCTCAGCAAGACAAAGAAATAGATGCAGGAACCAAATTCTCCATGCTAGATTGAAGATTAGGTAGAAAACATGCACTCATCTCACTAAGAGGTTCTGTATTTCATCTACGAAAGTAGAACCCCCTGCGCAGACACGGGGTACACCAGCATGAGCAGCGCCTGTGTCACTGACATCACCACGCCAGGTCTGCCGCACATGCTTGCCCTGAAAACAGCTCCTCTGGGAACCTGAGTTTCTAAAGATGCAATAGTTCCTTTCTGAATTTAGATCTTTTATGAGAGGGGTGAGTGCTTTGGTGGTTGCTGGGTGACCCTCAGTTCTACTTCAGAGCTTGGTTTCAAAGGAGAGGGCCCTAATTCCCATGCCAAAACCATTTCCAGCAAAGATTTTGGACTATCCATGGAGGAAACAGGGAAAGGTGTGGTGATGGCATCTAAATAACGCTCCCTACAAATGAGCCCATATTGGATAGCACTGGGATCTAAGAGACCGGGGAGCAGAAGGAAATAAGGGAGCCAAGATTTAGTAAGTGGCAACATGTAAATCATGATTTCTCCAGTGACACCAGCCTCCAGATTTCTACAGCAGAATCTGCAAGGTCTCCCCTGACTTCTCCCTGTGGAGGCAACCAGTCAGTAGACCCTTCGGGTGTTCTGCTGCCATTAGGTGTGAGGTCCAGCACTTTGCCATTTGGACATGGGGAAGGTGAGAAAGATAGACCCTCCTCTAGCTTTTTCCTTTACCTAATGTAGGTGACTGGGCCCACCCAGTACTTCAGTAAATCTCCTAGAAGTTATAGTTGTGTAAACTTGGGCGTAACAGTGAACTTCTTAAGCCTTAAATTAATCATCTGTAATATGAGAACCACCGTTCCTATCTCAGAGTACTGCTGTGAGGAATGAGTGGCGGGAAGAAATGCTAGGTGATGTACCTAGCATCAGCTATAATAACACATTGTTGTTTGTAGACACAATCTAAATATAATGACTGCCTTGACTTAAGGTCCATTCACTTGTGCATGCTTTTTGAATGTTTCTCTCTTCTCTTTGGTTTTGTAGGGATATTATCAGAGCAATGAATTTATCATCACCCAGCATCCCCTTCTCCATACCATCAAGGATTTCTGGAGGATGATATGGGACCACAATGCCCAGCTGGTGGTTATGCTACCTGATGGTCAAAACATGGTATGGCCAATAGACTTTTGTTACTTTGCTTATGGAGGAATATCAAGTCACAGCAGCCAGGAAAGCAGCATACAAACAAGTCATTTGTTTCAACTAATAAAATTAATGCCGGAGTTGTACCTTGTCTGCTTTTGGATATAGTTCGATTAATCTCCCAGGTTTGAAATTGTTGAACAGTTTTTTTAAAAAAATGTAGGGTTAAGTTAACTTCAGTTTAAGTATTTCATGACACTGCTTTTTAAATGTTGTATTTGCAACCACAAATGAAGTCAGCCTATATGCTGCTTTTATTAACGTTTTATTTTTTCAAATGAAGCTTGTTGGGCTATTTGGAGATTCCTCAGTTAAGAAGATCCATAAATTTTTTAAGACCTGTTTCATTTAGGTTTTAAGTATATGCTAACCTTTGAGATTCATTTCTTGTCCATGAAGTTATGCTGACCATCCCAAATGACACTGAAAATTGTTAAGCTCTTAGAATCACTTGAATTTCTCTACTCAGTTGTCAATTATAGGAGCAATATTTTCCTTTGTTATTGGTTAACAGAATTAAAATAAACATAGACACAGTAAAAAAATAACTTTATTTATCCTAGTTCTCATGTTTTAAGGCCAGTAAAATGCAGAAACAAAATCATTGTTTGGTTTCTGAAGTGTGATATTTTATTCTATATATCAAACTAGTTTGTTTTGACTCAAGATTTTAGGAGTAAATTTTGAGACTCAAAGAAGTTTTGAGTTTTCTTTGCTAACCAATTAACTTCATTTCATCATCTGATTTTATTAGATATCTATTAAAATCTAGAATCTTTGTTTTTTAATCCTCCAGGCAGAAGATGAGTTTGTTTACTGGCCAAATAAAGATGAGCCTATAAACTGTGAGAGTTTTAAAGTCACTCTTATGACTGAAGAACACAAATGTCTGTCTAATGAAGAAAAACTGATAGTTCAAGATTTTATCTTAGAAGCTACACAGGTATGGATATCATTTAAAGGATCAACTTTTCATCTTAAGAACATATTAAATATTTGCTGATTTAAGGATCTTTCTTTAAAAAAGTGACTTCTTACAATTGAGACAAATTACACAATTTTACCTTACTTATCACTTTGATTTTCAAAATCTAAGATTTTCAAAATTCTGTAAGAATTATTAAAAATTTGTCATCCCTAAACTAAAACTTCATGAATTATGCACACCGAAGATCAAGGATTTCCTTTTTACTCCAGAGCTGTTGCTGATAGAATGCAAGTTAAAAAAATAAACACAGTAAAAAATAAACATAGACACAGTAAAAAAATAACTTTATTTATCCTAGTTCTCATGTTTTAAGGCCAGTAAAATGCAGAAAATATCACCTATAAAAATGAGCATTCTTCTTTCTACCAGTGTACAAAGAGTTGATCAGTGAAGAAGCTGTTTAAAGAGTGACAGATAATGAACTTTGATTATTTTACTAAACCCTGGGTAACATTCCCAAGGCCTGAACCCAAGGCATCAATCTGAATTGTCAATAATTATATAATTATAACATACTACATAATTTATTATATAGCTACAGTAAAATACTAACAGATACTAACAATTATGAGTAAGGCAGGTGAGATTCAGACTTTCTCAATCAGCAGAAGCTTAAATCATGTCTTAGATAGTTTAAATGGTCGCATTCAATTACATTAATTGAATGGAATTCACTGTTTCAGAATAGTGACTATTCTCCAGAAAACTTGATTGACCAAAACACTTAAGCTTGATGATGTAACTAGAATAGTAGCGATAAAACAGCCATGGAATAGCACCTGTTTGATTAAAACAGTAAAATGAACATGCTGATTCTAGTTCCACTGAGAAGCTCTGTGGAGAAAAATTTTTCTCCTCTATTTGTAATAGGGGGGCAAAAACTAGACATTTACCGTGTTCTCCAAGAACACAACATTCCATTTCCCCAAAAACACTTCAGAAGCACTCATTCAAATCTGTCTTCCTCGTGCCCTTTTCTCATCACTCTCCTCAGCTGGTAAAAAGTTTAGTAAGAGAGCAATAATCATTAGATACTCATTTCTCTTGTCATATTCATAGCCTAACTGCTAATCATGTGTAATATGTAGTTTAGCCTGTGTCATTCGCACATTTTTTTCTCCTAGTTTTATGCAAAAAATAAACGAAAGCATAAGCCTTCCTGCTTGATCCCAGCTTGGTGTCCCTCTATGTCCATCAGCTCTTAAGGACTCCCCCAGGAGTCTAAATGAGGGGTGGGTAGATATCTCAAATAAGGGTCCAGGAAGAAGGGAAGACTGAAGTGGGCACTCCAGAAAGTCCTTCCCTCCATGATGGAGGATGGGCCGCTCTCTCTCCATCCTTCTAGGCTGCTCCCTCACGGTCAGGAGTGAGTCTATTAACCCCCCTGTAATTCCTGATTTTCCCTAATAATTATCATGATAAACTGTCACTGACCATTACTGTATTTTGAAAGCATTTTTCTTTCTTCTCTTAGGATGATTATGTACTCGAAGTGAAGCATTTTCAGTGTCCCAAATGGCCAAATCCAGATAGCCCCATTAGTAAAACTTTTGAGCTTATAAATATTATCAAAGAAGAAGCTGCCAACAGAGACGGACCCATGATTGTTCACGATGAGTAAGTTCCACACCTTAAATCTTTTCACCTCTGTGTGCTCTTTGGACATAGGTGTGTTTTTGTAGTCTTTGTACTAGCCTAAGGCTTTGAAGCAATTGTGGTGCTTTAGCTAGGACGTAGCATCTTACGAACAAAGCTGACTCAGGCTAGTTGGTTTGGTTTGGTTTTTCAAATTTCTGGATGCTCCACTTGAAGGCAGAAGAGTACTCTTGCATTGTCTGCCCAAGACATATTTGTATGACGATTCAATGTTTTAGCAATTGCTTTTCACAGTTGCTATACAGCGAGGCATTTCTCAGTCTTTGTCTTCCTGGTATAGAAAAGTAAAATTGTTAAGTGTTTCACTTACTTGAAACAGGAATCTTTACTCAATAGGTCTTTCCAGGTTTCTTTATGAACAAATAAAACATGCATAGGCTGGAATGTGTGTTATATACTTATTAATTATGACACATATAATAAATATTATACCCTTAGTCTGATCATTTTGATTTATTGCGAGCCCCTTTCATAGTATAAAAATTTTAAACTTCTGTAAAATATCTCATTACTTATTTCATGAATGCTTGCTAATGTTTCAAATTAAACCATGGTCCTACACACAATTTATTGAAAATGTCAGTGGTCTGACTAGTTGTCAAGGCTACATGATCTGGGAGTTTCAAATGTGAATGTTTGATGCAGCTGAATGGAGTCTCTGTCCCCTTTGTTTCAAGGCACGGAGGAGTGACAGCAGGGACTTTCTGTGCCCTAACAACGCTTACGCACCAACTAGAAAAAGAAAACTCCATGGATGTTTACCAGGTAGCCAAGATGATCAATTTGATGAGACCTGGAGTATTTTCTGACATTGTAAGTAATAAAGGAGTGAAACAAGCTTTCCACTGTTAGAATACAACTTACTTTCTAGAGGCTCCTGGAATCATTTTATCACCTATCGAAAAAAAAAAGAGCACATTAACTGGTAATATTCGCATGTACTTTTCAAGCTGAATGTCAAGTTACAGCCCTGCAATTCATAGAAATGCAACAATAAACATTTAAATCTTTCATAAAAGTGATAAAATACCCCTAGTAGAATCACCATCTAGTCTTCCTTATCCAACCAAATCAGTGCCTATTTTCCCCTACTTCAAGTTCTTGCTAACCTCAGAGAACAGTCAAAGACAGATGCAATAACTTAAATGCGGCAACTTATCACTTTTTTTCTCAAGTCAAATCAAATTTCTGAATGGAAACAAATGGATGATTCCTGCATACTTTCAAAAAGAGAGGGAGATTTGCACAATCAAGAGAAAGACACTGCATTTGTAGAGCTAAATCTCTGAAAGTAATTTGCAAGTTTTTAATTATTGCAGAAACAAAGGATGAAAAGGTAGTAGAGGCCTTAGGTCAGCTGTCTCCAGGGGAGAAGCCACGTGAACGTGGGAGTCCCAGTGTGTGGGTACATTATGAAGGGTCTGTTTTCAGCTCCAGCCCAGACCAGTTGGCTAGAGAACAAAGTCACCCTTGCACGCATGCGCTTCAGAGGAGTCCTATTAAAAGTCTCATCCAGGCCAGCTGAGTTGTATCAAGTCTGTCCTGTGTGAAATAGCTTTACACGATTCGTGAATGTGTTGAATGACAGACGGGTTCACACACGGTCCTAATGGCTTTCCACTATGATGCTAGTCACCTTCTCTGCAGCTGCCTTCTACATTGGCATCTGCAAGAGGAAAACTACTTTATTCCTCTGTGTGTCTCCGCGCTGAGACACAGCAGGACACACACTTACCTTTGCTCAAGGTGGAGTGGGGGACTGGGCAGGCTGCTAGAGTGTAAACAATGGCTGTTGAGAAAGACCTTTGAACACATGAGTTTCTGAACTGCTCTACAGCCGTCTGCGCCCTTTCCATAAAGAGACCAAGCCAGAGGATTTCACAGCTGAAGAAACGCGAGCGAGTAACATGTTTGTGAATGGCTGATCGGTGCCCAGTGCCAGAGGGTTTACGCCGAAGT
This sequence comes from Scalopus aquaticus, assembly GCA_004024925.1. Classification (NCBI taxonomy): domain Eukaryota; kingdom Metazoa; phylum Chordata; class Mammalia; order Eulipotyphla; family Talpidae; genus Scalopus; species Scalopus aquaticus. Next base: position 28,610 of record PVIJ01015433.1, read on the forward strand.
TGATCAATGGGTGTCAGAGCCCGGGCCCATTACCTTCCTGTTCCATGAAGTAAATAAGCAAGAATGGGATGTGGGCCAATTTTCTAGGTCAATGAATGTTGACGAGTGGCAGAGTTACTTTTAATTTAATCAGAAGACATTGATATAGATTGTCACCTCTGCTGACTATTACACTTAACACCTTCCATGAACAGTGCCAAAATGTAACTAAAAATCGTCCTTTCTACAAACATTTATTGTCTGAGTTTTCTGTTGATAACCCCCATTCTCCGTTCTCTAGGAGCAGTATCAATTTCTCTATAAAGCCGTCCTCAGCCTCGTCAGCAGCCGGCAGGAAGAGAACCCCTCCGCCTCTCTGGACAGCAATGGCGTGGCGTTGCCCTGTGGGAATTTAGCCGAGAGCTTAGAGTCTTTAGTTTAACACACAGGGGGTTGAGGACTTCCTCGAGTCCATATCTAAGCACTGTTTTCCTCTTTCTGAAATTAGACTGGAAAATCAGTTCAGTTCTTCTGTTATCTGTTTACTTCTCATCACCTGACAGTAACTTTCACATAGAAATCTGCCAAATTGACATCATTAACAATGTGTGCCTTTTTGCAAAACTTCTTGTAATTCACTTATTGTGTTTAACCTAAAATGATTGAATTTTACAGTATTTCTAAGGATGGAATTGTGGTATTTTTTTCATATTGATTTTAACAGAATATTTCATTTTATAGATAGTAGGAATTTCCAATGCTAGAAAACATGTTTGTTTTTAGTGTCAGAATTTTTGCTCTATTTGTAGTCATCATCAGGTGTGCTAGAAATGTAACTTTTAATATAGTAAGCTGTAAATAAAATACTCTGTTCCCTGTGATAGTCAACACTTTACAACTGCAGTATTCACCTAAAATAGAAATAATCTGATACTTACTGTAAATACTGCTTTAGTGTCTCCATGGACCAAATTTATATTTATAATTGTAGATTTTTATATTTTACTACTGAGTCAGTTTTCTAGTTCTGTGTATTTAGTTTAATGATGTAGTTCATTATCTGTTCTTACTATTCTTTCACATTTTCTCAGTGATTAACTGTTTTAGCATGTGATTTTAACTTTTATGAAAAATAGAAAATACATGTGTTTTGAAAGAAGATGTTTTATGAGAATAACACCTTACCCAACATTGTTTAAAATGGTTTTTATCCAAGACATTGCAAAAATAAATATATTGTCACCAATTTGTATTGTTTGTTGTTTTCCTGAAAAATATAGTTGGTATTTTAATGGGGGTTGCATTAAATCTACATATTGCTTTTGGTAATAATTTTGACTGTATTGATTCTCTCATCCATAAGCATGGAATATCTTTTTATCTTTTTATGTCTGTCCTTTTAGAAGCATCACATGATTTTCATTGTATAAATTCTTCACTTTCATGGTTAGGTTAATTTCTAAGTGTTTAATTCTTTCTGATATGATTGTGAATGGAATTATTTTCTTAATTTTTTTCTTCTGGCTCATTATTTGCATATAAAGCAATAACAGATTTTTGTATGTTGACTTTGTAACCAGCCATTTTGTTGTATGAATTTACTGTTTCTATTAGCTTTTCTCTACACATGGTATCAGAACATCTGCAAATGTAATGGTCCAGTCATGCATCCTCTATCCCGCTTGCCAATTTTGTGCACAACCTTCTCCAGTATAGTCTCTGTTTATTTATTTAAAGATTTATTTATTTATACATACAAGCTGGGGTACAGGCAGAGGCGTGGGGTGGTGAGAGGATTCACCAGAGACAGAGTGGGGAGCAGAACAGGCAGATCAGAAATACACTGCTGAGGGGAGCAGCGGGCGAGGCAGGAGAGGTCTGCCGCACCATGTGGGATTCGCTCCGGCCGGGCATCGAAATAGTCTCTGTTTATTAAAGTCCCAGTCTGTGCCATTGAGTTGGCAACAGCAGAGCAGCTCCATGTGGCAGCTGCCCCTCCCTCTCATGGTTTATACTCTAAAAACCGTCTAATTAATGTCACCTATTTCTTTCAGGTGTGTCATTTTCTTTGTTTAGGTGTAATTTAGCTGTGTGTCTGTGGAGAGAGTGAACCTGAAATCTTCACTCTATGGCCATCTTGGCAGACTTAGATTTTTTTTCCTTTCATGATAAGTTACTAGTGAGGTACTTGGCAAAATCTCTTCTAAGAGAAAGTAACTAGGCAAGGCATGTGTATGACAATTAAACATTCCATAGACAAATTTTAATATGTGCTGAAACAAATTTTTTTTAAAAAGACAATTCCTGTCAGATATATCAATCTTTCCTCATCTCTTGACCCTTCACTCTGAGACAACACTCATTTATAAGAGAAGTGAATATAAATTAAGCTCGGAAAGTAAATCTGGCAATTGTTTCTATCCATCACCAACATTTCATTTGTGGTTTTGTTATATTCCTAATTTTTATCCATGCATGGTTTTATTACATAATTATGTCTTTGTTGTGAATATATTTTTATCCTACTTGTTATATGGACATAAGCATTTTTAGTGCACATAATTTGTAGACCTATCATTGTGAAGTGTGTATAATATTATGTTTAGTAGAGTGTTGGTTTTTTTTAAGATGTATTATTTATGCACAAAAGCTGGGGTGTAGGCCAGAGGCGTGGGGCGGCGAGAGGGTTCACCAGAGACAGAGTGGGGAGCAGAAAAGGCAGATTGACTGAAGTACACTGCTGAGGGGAGCAGTGTGTGAGGCAGGAGAGGTCTGCTGTGCCATGTGGGAATCTTCCAGGCCCGGCATGGAACTCAAGGAGCAGCTGCCTACAGCTCCACTGTGCTGCACTTAACCCTTTGCGCCATCAGGGAGGCTAGTAGACTGGTTCAATCAGGAACAACCTGTCCCACAAGGAACAGCCAGGGCTACCTAGACATTTTTAATTTTCACAGCTGAAGGGAGGTGATAGTGACATCTACTGGGCAAAGGCTAGAAATGGTGCTAAAAATTCTACAATGCAAAAGACAGCCTCCACATCGGGGAATTACCGAGAACAAAATGTGAATAGTACCAAGGAGGTGAGCCTTGCTCTATAGTTGTCCAGCAGCTGTTGTGGTCAGTTTCCTTATGTGGTCAGTTTCCTTATGTGAGATATTCAGGCTCTTTTCTAGCTCTTCCTGCTTCCCACACTATAATGAACATTTCTTCATGTTAAAAGTTTTCACTAAGGATTATTCTCCGTACCAATTCCTCTAAATGTCTTTTGGCAAAGAGACTATATGAACATTTTTATGTGCTTTACTACTTTTTAACTTTCTAAAAGAATTGTACAGTTAATTTCCAAGTGTTTACACTTGGTTTCAGACCTCTGCTCAAAAATCTCCCTCGCACAGCACTTCAAATCTTTCTGTCCTAAGTAGCTCCCCCTTCTCACAAGGAAGGTTTTCAAAGTGTTCAGCACTGACTGTCTGGAGGGCCAGGAGCAGGCACACTGTGCTGTGTGTGCAGCCAAATGCCTGTGCACCCTCGCAGGCCTCTCGCCCGCAGGACCTCGTCTCCTTATCCTGCTTTATTTTTCTCTGTAGCACAGTTGTTTTCCTCACTTATTTGTTCATTGTCTGTCTTTGCATTAGTATATAAGTTCCACTACAAGAGGACATTTGACTCTTTTATTAATGTCGATGTTCCCACACCCAGAACAGTCTGGGCCCATGAAGGCCACACAGTATATTTCAGGTAAATGAATGAATGACGTGTCCATGAATGAATATAATGATTCTCACTTAGAACAGAAATGCTCTCTTCAACAGTCCTGGGATATTCTCTAAGTAATGTTCCTACACATTTAATACATTTATAAATTTTAACAAAATATTTCTTTGTAGTTTTTTCAGTAGCACCATTATAAATCTGCCCAATGAAAAGGTGTCCTATACAGACTTGATCTCCAATTTTAAATTATATGGAAGTTTTTCAATTTCAAAATTTTAAGGATCGGTATAACCCATGTTTAGTTAAATGCATCAAAACTATAAAATCTGTCTAGACACATAGGATACTGCTTGAGAATCCATGGCAGCTGCTTCTCCATATAAAATCAATGCAAACATTTAGTACATATACATTCTAGTGCATTTGCTTGATAGGAATCTTACTTAATTTTTATATTTCTAATCTGAAACTCCCTAAAACTTGTTAGCATATAAAATTACTTAGTCCATTTGCTAATATGCAAAATTTGGAAAGCAAAATCTCTTTATAAGCAGATACATTTTTAAATATTTTACTGGAATTGAATTCTACTCACAATAGCACCTAGGATTAGAAATACTAAGTGCTTATTAAATTTAACTTCTTGAGGAAAGTGAGAAAATCCACACATTTATCAAAATAAACAAGACATACTCTTTAATTATTATAAACCATGGTTGAATATCATCCACTCACTTGCTAATTGCAAAATATTCTGGTTCCTTAGAGGTCTTCTCCTCATTAGCACAATATTGGTGTGTTTGAGTAGGTGGTAGTAAACGTTCAAGCATATAAGTGAAACACACTGCAGCAGTTTTAAGAATCAGATGTCCTCAAAAACACTAATCCGAAAGGATACATGCACCCGTATGTTCATTGCGGCACTGTTCACAATAGCAAAGGTATGGAAGCAACCCAGATGTCCAAAAATAGATGATTAGATCAAGGATGTGGTACATATACACAATGGAATACTATTCAGCATTCAAAGAAGATAAACACATGCAATTTGCAGCGACATGGATGGAATTAGAGGGACTCATACTCAGTGAAATAAGCCAGAAAGAAAGAGAAAAATATCGAATGGTTTCACTTATAACAGGACTATAGGGAAACCAAATAGGAGAGAGACACTCAGCGGGGGGGTAGGAAAAGGGCACAAAATGGAATAGAAAAGAACACAAGGGACCATGGAGACGGATCATGGGTGAATTGGTGGTGGGCTACCCAGGGGAATACAAAATGTAAAAGACATAAATAACAATAAAAAAAAGAATCAGATGTCCTTGGCATTAAATTATAGTTAACAATTTAAGGCAATAATTTTTAAAAAGAAAAACAGGATTTCAAAGTGGGCGTAAGAAAAAGTGTAGGCGTGAGATTGAAACATCTCATTACATACACAACAATAACTTTGAATTTGTCCATCAGCTCTGACACATTCAAAGCAATTCCCAAGATATGTAGACTGACCTTTGAAAACTTTCCAAATATGCTAATTTACAGTTCTTTCCTATGCAATTTTGTATTCACCAGTTATTTTGCTTCAATTCTCAAGAAGTTGCTTCAGTTCTGTCTTATCCACACAGAGACATGAAAAGCACAAGTAATTTTTTCCTTGCTGCAAACTTGTTTGATAAAGCTATGTATTGAGTCTACAGTCTTAAGACTCCTAATAAAAAATATTAAATAATCTATCACATCTTTAGTTCAATAAGTGCTTTAATGGACTCAGGAAGCTAACGCTGTAGTGCAAGGGATTTTAGAAAATAAACGTAAAAATTCCACCTTTTATCTGTACGGTATACCCAGTTCTAAGCTCCAGGATATACAAAAAATGATTCAAAGGACCACCTAGAGAAAAAAATGAAATGGCTGGAAATAATTAAGGCCAATGAGGAAAGACTGCGAGCTGGGGTCATTCCTGTGTGCTCGCAAACTCCACTAACATGCCAGTCCTCTCCCAGGGCACAATCCTATGATCTAAGGGGTGACTAGAAATTAACAAGGTAAAGGATGAGGAAAATGAATGTTCTTGGGGAAAAGCAGCATCATCAGAAAAAAGTCTATAGACAAGAAAGTACAAGTCTGTTTAGGGAAGTGAAAGGAGATCTGGGTTGGATATTTTGCAGAGAGGTGGGCAGTTATGAGACTGAAGAAACACACTGGAAGGTATTTGTGCAGAGCCCCAGAGGCTATAATAAGCTTAACCATGAGCTTGATCTTGGGGACAAGGGAGAATGGTTGAGTGGGAGAGTGAAAGTATGAAGGACTACATCCAGTGCAGCAAGGACGGTAGTGGTTGCCATTTCCTGGAATGGGCAATGAAGAGAAAGAACTAACGGTGTGGAGGGAAGGGGTAATTCCTAGAGGGCCTGCATTATAGAAACACTATAAACTCACAAGTCTACATTGAGTGTATGAAGGTTGGGAGACATCCACGCAGAGTTGTCCAGTAGGTGATGGCGTACACACTCCAAACTCAAGAGAGGGAATTTGAGATTCATTAAAGATACAGATAATGCTCAAAGCCACAGGATGGGATACAAGTCTCCAGAGAGAACATATATAGAGAAAGAGAATAGAGGTCAGGGAAGAACACTGACGAACATCATCATATAACACATAGGCAGATGAATGAGAGCTGAAAATGACCACCCTTTCTTTAAGCATCACACATATTGAGCTACTTAGACAATTTCAGGCCATGTCAAAGCTCAAATTCATAGCATGATGCGAGTTCGATGCCCAGCCGGGGAGAATCCCACATGGTATGGCAGACCTCTCCTGCCTTGCCCGCTGCTCCCCTCAGCAGTGTATTTCTGATCTGCCGATTCTGCTCCCCACTCTGTCTCTGGTGAACCCCCTCACCGCCCCACACCTCTGGCCTGTACCCCAGCTTGTATGTATAAAAAAATAAATCTTTTTTAAAAATGAAATTAAATAGACACACTGTTCTAGCAAAATATTTAAGTCTTCTATCATTGTTAAAGTATGTTAGCAACCCATACCCATGCAGTTCTGTTCCCTCTCTTCTCTTGCCCATGTCCATGTTTTCTAGCACCTATTCCAGTTTCTTTTCTATACCCACTTCCATTTGATCTCTACCATCTTCTATTTATTTCAATTTAAGGAGCAGAAATCTCATCTTATGTGTTGTTTGCTAATAAGGCAAGCACTGGTCTTTATTGGAGTCATCAGGTTGCTGACTAAGTATGGAGACTTTTCTCACCCTGTACCAGCTTCACCAAGAACCTGGTTAAGAAGAAAGGAACTCAGATTTTTGAAACCAAGTGCTGGGTTGCTGCTTCGGTTGTGCCTGGCAAGAGTGCAGAATGATCTTCAATCAGCCAAAGATAAAAGCAGCATTAGTGCAGTTAGATCAAGCTTTTGGGCCAGAGCAGGATTCCCAGGGTTTATGAATTTGTTATCCAGTGATGTGGTACACAATTGTCAATCAACACAAAACTGGAAGACATGAGAAACCTATTTTACTACATCAGCAACTGAGAGCAACAGAACCTGATAACCTTGCAAGTTAGAACTCAACATGATATTTTGTAATTCTTGTGAATTGATAGACTAAGAGTGTTAGGACTAAAACTAAAACGGGGAAAGGAAGCTACTGGCTGTCGGTGGCTAACAAGCATTGCTCCACAACGCACAGCTTTACTCACTGGATCCTTTCCAGATGGATTTAGTTCTGGTAAATGTAATTCACTTGCAAATAACCAACAAATGTAAAGAAAGCTAAACTACACATCATACAAGGATAAGGTTAGCTATTTTGCAAGGGTGTGTAAATTATGTGCCATTTCTAAGGAAGCTAATCACACAATAGACACTGAATATTTATTTTTATCATATTTAATCATGAATATTTTCTATCAAATAATATAGCATTTTGTTCTAAGAAATTTTACATTGAAAGAAAACGGAGGAATTTCACTCCCTGATTTCAAATTATACTACAGAGCCATAACAATTAAGACAGCATGGCACTGGAACAAAAACAGACAGAAAGACCAATGGAACCGAATAGAATACCCAGAATTAAAGCCACATATCTATGAACAGCTAATCTTTGACAAAGGAGCAAAGAAAATGCAGTGGAACAAGGACAGTCTATTCAATAAATGGTGCTGGGAAAACTGGACAGCCACATGCAAAAAAATGAAGCTAGACTACTACCTCACACC